>CM060947.1:190981082-190988582 GCA_030765055.1 Mantis religiosa
TAAATAATAATAATAAATAATAATAATAAATAATAATAAATAATAATAATAATAAAACACTTATAGCTTATATTTCATATTTTCATTAAGTTAGATATATTCTATTACACAAATATAAATATTTGTTATAAAGGCTTCACTTATCTTAAGAAACTGGTGATAATTCTTTCTAATGGGGATCGATTTCACGAACATTTGCTCGCATCGTTAGTCAACACACTTCGTTGTCAAGGATACTATGTTTTTTTCGTCTTAACAAAATCTGAAAACGAAACAAACCTAAAAACAGAATCACATGCTGGTATTTCAAAATTCATTACGCAGTGTTTATTTTTTAAAATAAATATCTTTTCACAAACTATTAAATGTATCATACCATTTAATTGTTTTAATAATTTAACTTTAGAATTTATTTCATGGTTAAATGACCAAAAATGATCTGCTACGGCCAATTTATCAGTTTGTTTATACTTAATGTTACGAAAATGTTCATTCTTTCTTTCTGGTTTCCAAATTACGTTTCATCTTTCCAATATAAACCTGATCACAATCTAAACAATCAAATTGATAAATACCGGATTTTTTACTATTAGGAATTTTATCTTTTTTAGAAAAATGTAGTAAATTTTTAATACTATATTTATTTTGAGAAACTTAAGTTATACCAACTTCTTTAAAAAAAAATTGAAAATGTGTATTAACCCAAGGATGGTAAGTAAATTTTTTTAAAATTGTAATCATCTTTTATTTTTTTAAGGGTAGAAATATCATACAGTTTTTTGATATTCAAATTTTTCAATCTTCTTTTGTATAAAGTCTTTATTAAACATGTTCGTGAAATTGATCCCCATTAGAGAGAATTATCACCAATTTCTTAAGATAAGTCAAGCCTTTATAACAAATATTTATATTTGTGTAATATTTATTGCCTCAAAGTATAAACTTGGAAGAAGCGTAGGGACAGTGAAGCACAAATTAGTACAAAAGTGAATCGAGAAGATATTGACACATTGCTTCACTCACACTAAGTGTGAGTGAAGCAATGTGTCAATATCTTCTCGATTCACTTTTGTATTTATTGCTTCACTGTAGCTGGCTTCATTTTCTACGTAATTAGCTATATTCTATTTTATGTCACAGACATTCTATTTCTGTGTATATAAATAGTATACAATTTCTTACATGTATTATTCTATAAAAAAGAGCAAAATCTGCCATCTCCATTTTAAGATTAGATATTTATTTTATCAAAATTACCAATATTCAACAATTTATGTTTTTTACACAGCTTAGCTGAAATCTTAACCAAAACGGTAACACTGCAAGGTCTCTCTGCATGTCTAATTTCAAATTATTAATAAGACAATCCAACCTATTTACAGGCATACTCAACCACATGGTTACATTGCAAAACTTACTCTAAATATTGTTTGCCTGTAGTATCTTGCAAATAGTACACATATATAATTTTGTTTTTTCTTTCTTGACAAAACCAAAAATTGTATTAATTTCTATGGTGAATAAATTACTTACTTACTAATTATTTATTTGTGCTAAGATATTACATATTATGAATACAAATTATGTTCATCTGGGAGATGCATTTCATCTCAAGAAAAAGCTTGACAACAACCTCCAAGGTGAAGATTGTACTCCACATCCTCTATATTTTAATACCTTATAGTACCTATATTTCGGTAATCACCTCAGTTGTAAATACAATGTTTATAGAAATCTAATGCAATAGTATATCTGACTGAGGTTTTTTCCGAGGTTTCCCTCAGTCATTAAGGCAAATGCTGGGTATCTGTATTTCACCTCGGTGCAACCTTTTGTTATTTCTTGAACTCTTTTTATATATTCTAAATATGATAATGTTTGATTTAGTATTTTTTTCTGGCCCCCTGCCCCAAAAGCCCATATTCTGTAAGAATGTTGTTGGTGAATAAATCTGAATCTGAATACAAGTTGGCACTTAGCCCAAGCTTATGACCATTCATATTCATTCTATGAGATAGTTTGTATATAAAATATATCATTTTTTTAAAGCATTACAAAATGCATATTACAATACCTTATACTATCCCTTTATATGCCTTTTCACTGACCATCTCCATTTTAACCTAACTTCCATAAAAACTCTCCTAATTTTGGTATCTGCTTTAGATTTTCTTCCTATGACAATTTTCTTATTCCTAAGTAGCCATTCCTTACCAATCAGACATTCTCTCCATTTCTCTGTGGCTCTACATTGGAAGAAACTGTGAATTTCATCATCCTTATCTCTACAGTTGAGATAACTTTCTCATTTCCCTTAGTTTCCAAATGTCGAATCTAAACCAAGCTAATTCTTCTGTTTCATTCTTTGTGCAATATGACAAATAGCTCTTCCTATTTGAGTCACCTTTTCTTCTCTATATTAACCAAGTGAATTTGTTTCCTTCATCTGGGCAAATAAAGTTTACCTCACCATATCTTCAAATCTCAATCTTTCTTACTTTCAAAAGCATTTTCTAACGTCTGATTTTAACCCAAAAATCTCCTAGTCCATTTTTAAATAACCATTCCTTGATTTTCTTTAGCCACACATTCTGGATATTACCCATATGTTCTTCTTAGCATATCAGGCTTCTTTCACTATGTCTGCATCAGGTTACTTTGCAGTAAATATAAATATTTCAATACTTTTTCCATCAATAACCCTCTCACATCCTCCTTCCCTAATTCTATTAAACTTCCTTCTTTTGCAGTATTATTGGGAACTCCCAGAATTAGTTTACACTTCTCTTAATACTAAATCCATTGAACTCCATCCCTCATCAACTCCCTAGATTTCTCCTCCATAAATTCATCTTGATTCTACCAAGGACGAATAAAGTTTCTCATACAATTTAATGCTCATGCATAGAATCAGATACAAGCATTTTTGTATTGCAGTCAAGGCATTTTTGGCCATTGCTGATCTTTGCTGTTTCTCCCATTCTCCCTTACTATTCAACTTAAACCCCAAATATGAAAATTCACTTACAACTCTAATCTCTTTTTTTGAAATGTCACATAAAACCTTTTGTTCTATATAAACAAATATTTTATCTATTGCAAACTTCCTAAAGTAATACCTAAAAGAATCTTTCTCACAATGGATTGCAATGCCTCAAAAAAAATTTGTTTCCTCCAGCAAAAGGTTGAAGAGAGGATTTGTTCTAATTTTGGTATGCTGATTTCCAATATGTAAACCATTTTTGTCTATCATGTATAGTTGTTTTGCTATCTGAAAACAAAATTTTACATATTATTGTAGTTTTGATAGAAAACACCATAATAGACAACATATGAAGACATGCAGAAAAACAGGCTAACCCTCAAAATAAAATAGTTTGTGATAAGAGCCACCATCTGTTGAATGATTCCCATGCCTGAAGTTGTGTTTTGTTCATTGTCATACTGAATGTTGGATCCTTCATAAGCTTCTGAATTTGGAAGCTGTGAGAACACATTCCTTAATTTTGGCATCTTACAGTCCTGAAAATTTCTGACAGGCGTACCAAAAGCAGTGACCACTTCTATTCACTCTTCATATACTCAGAAAAACTATTTGTAGTCAGTTTATTGACACTCATTACTTACCTAAAGTTACTGTTACTAGATTCCTCCAAACACACATAATCTTCATATATCAATCAAAAGGACAAAATAAATTGAATTAAATTAAATTGAATTAAATCATGAAGTAGAGTAAACTCCACATTTGTGAACAATTACTTTTATATAGCATTTCTGTATGGTCTTTATATAGTTTATATTTATTTGTTTTTTTTTTACTGTAGACCTTTGTTAGATCCTGTATCTGTTACAGTTGTTAATCTTAAGTAACTTTTTATATTTATCTTTGTATCTTGAATTGACGTGTCCTATAACATATGTATTATGTTCCAAAGGATGAAATAAATACAATACAATACTGCTTCATAATTCCCAATTTTATATGTAAAGGGGGCAATAGCACACTTTGAGGATCATTAATGGACGATTTACAATGTTTTTTGCCTCGACATGAACCGTTTCCTCTTGGGCCACTCTGACACTAACCAGTGATGATCCCTGTCCTGAGAGTCCCACCCACACAGAAAACACAGGAACTTCATATATCCTCCTTGCAGTCCTAATATTATATTACACACTTTTAAATCACAGCACAGTAACCATACATGTTCATTGAGTTTAGTTTCTGCAACACAATAGATAAATTGTAATAGTGTTCATGAAGAGATATTGAATGGGTAACTTGTACCAAAGCAAGTTTAGTTCCATTGTGCAGAAAGACACCTTTGAGACTTCTTCTTTTACTGGAATAAATAGATGCCAGTCTTTTGCTTGGAATCAAGCCTGGCATATGACAGCAACTTACAAGTTCGTCTTTGTGAAAAAATCTGCTGGAATTCTTCCTCCAAATTTTTGTAACAATATGATTTGTCCTAGGAAGTAAAATATTCCTCTCTTTTAATCTTGATCCTAAAATTTCACTCTTTTCTTTAGTAAGGCCTAGGTCACACAAAATCATTTAAGTCACTGATTATAAAAATATATGGAGTTTTATTCTCAACTTCCAGTATACACTAACATCACCATCCTTCGCACTTGAAGATGACGAAGACACCTTACTGGTAACTGTATTGGTGGTTTTGGGACAGGAATACCAGGTCCATATTGTATGAGGGTTATCACAGATGGAAGGCAGGGATACACAATGTGGTACTCGACTATCAGCTGAGGATAGGAGCAAGAGCTCTTGAAACATGTCCTGTGAATAAACAGTGTGAGTGAAGCAATGTGTCAATATATTCTCGATTCAATTTTGTACTAATTTGTGCTTCACTGTCCCTACGCTTCTTTCAAGTTTATACTTTGATACACAATGTGCTTTTTGTTATTATTACTGATTCTGGACAATATACTTTCACTAAAATCATAGTCATCAAAATGATCTACTTGTTCCCACCAAATCAATGGGATTCCAAATGGCATTGATGCAACCACCCTTTGTACCACAGCTGCAGGTTTTCTACACAAGTTTTACACACAATATGAGGTACGAAATCCTTGTCATGATCATCTAACTTCATGTTAATATGCCAAGTACAGACTTTTTATAAATGGTGTAATATTTTGCTTTCTGGCTTTAATCGTATACTGGCCACATATATAACAGAAAGAGTGAGATAGTTCTCATTTTCATCTCCAAACATCACTACCAGTTGCCATCTTAATACAAACTAACTTACTTATTCACTGAATTGACTTGAAGTACATGTTGTATCTTGTAAACAAAGGCGTGACACATGTTCTGAGACTCTCCTCTCAAACTACAGAGGAACGTGATCTTGGCATTTTGACCTTCTTTGACACTGCATGTGAGCGAAATGCAACTATTCTATTTGTTGTTCTGGTGTTCCTGTATGATTACCTACTCCTCTCAAAAATAGAGCACATACAATATTTTCTCTCAGACATATCCATACCTGTGCGTTCCATACAACCAATCTAAACCTCATTTACAACAACGAAGCTTCATAGCATAAACATGAGATGGACTTGTGACATATCTGTATGTGATACAAAATAATTGGTATTATTTTTACATAAGGACAATAAATGTAATGTATGTCACATACAATTACTTTTGCCAGAAAATCTTTGCAGGTTGGTGTTATCATTGCATTTATTTACACTGATTGGAAGTTATACTTTTTTTGAACTCAATCCTAAAATGGAAGAAAGAAGTAGCAGTTAAGACAGGAAAATCTCTTCTAGATTACCACTCTTATGTGCAGTAGGTTAGTTTTTACAGAAATACTGCTTCACATTATTTGCTGTCCAGCCCTTCAAATTTAGTACTGAAAATAAATTCATTTTTAAAAATCCCAAAACATCATGTTACATGCTTCATTTATAAAATGTGCTATTAAACAGAATTAAATGTCAAGACAAAGTATTAAGGTAGACATGCACAGACTTCATGTATTCGGTTACCTTGCAAACGTTTGGCTAGTTCCCTTGTGAACAACACATTTGCTAGTTTACTCTGATTGTAAGCTTCACCTGGGTCATAATTCTTCTCACTATTAAGGTCATCTGTTTTTATTTTTCCACGTCTGTGTGCCACACTGGCAACGTTTACAATCCTACTGGGTGCAGACGCCTGCCAATTTAAACACAAGAAAAAATTGATCTCTGAAATGCCAATATTCATTCATTCATTTATTTAAATGATGTAAAAATTACAAAGTAATTCATAGCATTGTCAAAAAACAGAAATACAATATATATATATATATATAACAGAAATACAAAAGAAAAAATTTGTACATTGCACAGTTGACATTGAACAAGTCATATACTTAATACATACATTTAATACACTGGCTATAATTCAACTAAATTATACAACTATTTATTAATTAAATACTCTTTTAACTTATATTTAAAGTACGTTTTTGAGGTGTTAACCAATTTTTTTTAAAGCTACTGGTAATCTATTTAATAAGATTGCCCCTCTTGTATTGACATCCTTTTCCATGAAACTTGCATTTGATCTAAAGAGATTAAAGTTATTTCTTGTGTTATGGTTGTGTACTTGACTGCTTCTTATTAATGGTTGTTTTGTTATATACAGTATGGTTCTATAAACATACAGAGAATAAATGGTTAAAAGCTTATTATTGATAAAAGCAGCTCTGCATGATTCCCGCATTGTCATCTTATATATAAATCTGATGCTTTTCTTTTGCAAAATAAAAAGTTTATTCACCTGGTTTTAGCAGCAACCGCCCCCCCCCCATATTTCTATACCATATGTTAGATGAGGATATATACATCCAAAGTATATCAATTTCAGCATTTGAACATCACCATAATTTAATATAATATGCAAAAGATAACAGGTAATAAACTTTACAATTTACATTTGATTTACCAGTTATAAAACTATAAATAAATAAGATGAAAACTAAAAATTCAGCTGGACTTGATGAAATCTCTTCAAAACTTTTAAAAAAATGTGCACCATACTTGCTAGAACCGCTAACTCATTTAATTAATTCAAACTTAAGAGAAGGCATATTCCCAACGTCCCTAAAGAAAACAGTTGTAAAGCCCTTACACAAAAAAGAAGTTAAAGAAGTAGACTCGACAAAATTTTTAGGGTTAGTGGTAGACAAACATTTGAAATGGGACAAACATATAGACAAATTGTGTAATAAAATATGTTCAGGATTATTTATGATGAAAATAATTTCAAATTTAAAAAATATAGAACTTCAAAAGACAATTTATTACAGTCAAATATAACCACACTTTACTTATGGAATAATAGTAAGGGGTCGCAGTACATAGAAAAATATAGAACGAATATTTATACTACAAAAACGAGCAATTAGATTAATTTTAGGTCTAAAATACAGGGAATCGTGCAAAGAAAGTTTCAAAGCATTAAATATACTC
>CM060947.1:190991082-191234362 GCA_030765055.1 Mantis religiosa
GAGGGCGAGATGAACGATAAGAAAGATGATGGAGTAATTGCAGGAGTGCTGACGGGGGAAACCGGAGGACCCGGAGAAAACCCATCCCAGTGCTATGTTGTCCACCATAAATCTCATTTTGCGGTCACCTGGGATCGAACCCAGGCCGCCTTGGTGAGAGCAAAGTGGTCTAACCTAGTAGTCTTTTTTTTTTAAATTTTTTCAGTCTCACTGTCAAGTGTGGGCGCTCCACTAAAACCCCACCAATATACCTCACAGCACTATGGAAAGACCTTTCGGTATTACTTCATAGTGCTGCTACCATTATTTCTTACTGTGCTTCGTCCTTGTTTTTAGATTTTAAAATATTTACTATCATATCTTGTATTAAAATCCAATTTTGTATATTATCTAACATTACTGGAATTATATTTCCAATGTGTAGCTCTTGGTTGAGCTTTTCCAGACATTTTTGTCTAATTTCCTTCCACTTATGGCATTTTAAAATCGCATGTTCCGGGGTATCTCTTTCCTTACAGTACCAGCAGTTTTCGTTTGTGGCTACACCCATTTTAAACAAATATACTTTAAAATTTCCGTGCCCAGACAAAAATTGGGTCAAATAAAAATCAACTTTGCCATGTTACCTATTCATCCATGGTATGATATTTGGGATAAGCTTTTTGGTCCATTGAGTGACCGTTACTTCTGCCTCCCATTCATTTTGCCATTAGCAGTTTAACGTCAGCCATGGCATAGCCCGTTTAGTAAATTTTCTACAGTATTGAGCAATATCTGTATAATTAAATTTTGTAAATAGTTAATTAGCTTTAATGTCTTAATTCCTTTAATTGGAATACTTAGTATTTTGTATTTTGCAAATGTGTATAAAACCATATGTTATACTTATTAAGTTACTGTACATAAATTTGCATTAAATACTCACAGCAGAACCTCATTTACCTGGATCAACTGGGACCAAAGCTGATGAGAGTTGATGAAAATCTGGGTTATACAGAAAATAAAAAATAAATAAATAAAAATAAAAATGCATGTGCAACATTACCAAAATATATTTTAATGGATTTAAGAAATTATTATTGGCATACTTCTGCCTAAACATAAATACACTGTATGTACTGTAATAGCCTATGTACAGTGTATAACATTCTTATTCGTACGCTCCAGTTTCCTAAGAAAATATTTTAATATCTGTTAGAAGATACAGTCAAATTAATATTTTTTCCCAGCATGTGGAACAACATAACAAATTTTATATTAGGAATTAACTAAATGTTAACATATGAAGTTACAAAGTAAATTAAATGAAACTGTAAAAGAAACATGACCATTTTTGTACAACTTTTCTATTCATACATTAGAAATACCAGTTCAATAACAAAGACACACTTGACAATCTAATATTTCGTTGGGTATCCCTTGGCTTTAATAACTGCCTCACACCTTCCCTTCATAGAACTAACCAAGTTTCTGCATTCTGCTGGACTGACTTTACTCCATTCTTCCTCCACAGCATGTTTAACCCTTTCACCGATATGGATGTCATATGACGTCCAAGTTAAAATGCCCCAAACTGATATGGATGTGTATAGACGTCCTGCGCATACATGCATTTAATGCTCATTTAACGCCATTTATTTTAACTTCCTATTTTACAATAAATTTAAATTAGTTCTATAAGGGATGTAAACATACCCTTAAAGATTTATTTTTGAATTGTACACCTCCAAACCTGAATAAACATCCAAGGGCACATCTCCGGATTCACACCAAATAATATTGGTTTCCTTGCGAACCTCTTTTTTGCAACACACTAGACATTTTCGAAATGGTTGCGACTTTTTTGGTTGTGGGTGGTGTCCTTTTAGGAAAGTGTTTTCTCTCAAGTATGAGGGGTGATGTCGTGGTGAATTTCTTACCCCCCAGTATAAAGAGGCCTCTGAGTATTATAATACTCAATTAGGTTACAAGCTATTTATACGTGCAAGTACAGGTAGATGAATGTCTTGCATGAATTTACAGCTCTGAAAATTACTAAACAATTGTGCATGGTTACATCCAGTGGTATAAAAATACTTTTTTTACCATTTAACTCTTTTTCGTAAAGAGGGATAGCTAGTAATAGCTGATTCACATCACCCATATTTGACCTGCCATTTCCCCCAAACAATGGAGAAGCTAACATACCATCTGTAGACCAGTACATGTCACTGCTACTTATATTCTAAACATCTCCTTCATAATCGCACAACAAATCTTCCAGATTTTCTACAGTAATATCAGAAACCTGTATACATCATACACAAGCTAATTTATTTGCTACATTACGGGGATAAGCCATGATTAACATTGAAATTTAACAATTTCAAATGTGCCATTCATTTAGCTCTTGACAGCTATAAGAAATCACTCTGAACACAGAGAGAGTATAAATAACTAAAATACTGAGCGAAAACAGCTGCATAAGGCTACCAGAAACTTTGTAAAAAGAGATCTGTAATAACAGATGCTGACAGGGAGTTTTCTTTTCAGCATGTGTGTGTAACACAACATATACTCGTATGATTATTGCTTGGTATAGCATAAATAAACTAAAAGCTAAAACCTTGAACCAGAGAAGTCGCTTGCATAGCTATACATACATATATACATTCGTTCGTATACACACAAAACAAAATGATTCAAATACACTCCTGGAAATTGAAATAAGAACACCGTGAATTCATTGTCCCAGGAAGGGGAAACTTTATTGACACATTCCTGGAGTCAGATACATCACATGATCACACTGACAGAACCATAGGCACATAGACACAGACAACAGAGCATGCACAATGTCGGCACTAGTACCATGTATATCCACCTTTCACAGCAATGGAGGCTGTTATTCTCCCATGGAGACCATTGTAGAGATGCTGGATGTAGTCCTGTGGAACGGCTTGCCATGCCATTTCCAGCTGGCGCCTCAGTTGGACCAGCATTCGTGCTGGACGTGCAAACAGCATGAGACGACGTTTCATCCAGTCCCAAACATGCTCAATGGGGGACAGATCCGGAGATCTTGCTGGCCAGGGTAGTTGACTTACACCTTCTAGAGCATGTTGGGTGGCAAGGGATACATGCGGATGTGCATTGTCCTGTTGGAACAGCAAGTTCCCTTGCCGGTCTAAGAATGGTAGAATGATGGGTTCGATGACGGTTTGGATGTACCGTGCACTATTCAGTGTCCCCTCGACAATCACCAGAGGTGTACGGCCAGTTCAGGAGATCGCTCCCCACACCATGATGCCGTGTGTTGGCCCTGTGTGCCTTGGTCGTATGCAGTCCTGATTGTGGCGCTCACCTGCACGGTGCCAAACACGCATATGACCATCATTGGCACCAAGGCAGAAGCGACTCTCATCACTGAAGACGACACGTCTCCGTTCGTTCCTCCATTCACGCCTGTCGCGACACCACTGGAGGCGGGCTGCACGATGTTTGGGCGTGAGCGGAAGACGGCCTAACGGTGCACGGGACCGTAGCCCAGCTTCATGGAGACGGTTGCGAATGGTCCTCGCCGATACCCCAGGAGCAACAGTATCCCTAATTTGCTGGGAAGTGGCGGTGCCGTCCCCTACGGCACTCCGTAGTATCCGACGGTCTTGGCGTGCATCCGTACGTCGCTGCGGTCCGGTCCCAGGTCGACGGGTACGTGCACCTTCCGCCGACCACTGGCGACAACATCGATGTACTGTGGAGACCTCACGCCCCACGTGTTGAGCAATTTGGTGGTACGTCCACCTGGCCTCGCTCAAAGTCCGTCAACTGCACATACGGTTCACGTCCATGCTGTCACAGCTTGCTACCAGTGTTAAAGACTGCGATGGAGCTCCGTATGCCACGGCAAACTGGCTGACACTGACGGCGGCGGTGCCCAAACGTTGCGCAGCTAGCGCCATTCGACAACCAACACCGCAGTTCCTGGCGTGTCCCCTGTGCCGTGCGTGTGATCATTGCTTGTACAGCCCTCTCGCAGTGTCCGGAGCAAGTATGGTGGGTCTGACACACCGGCGTCAATGTGTTCTTATTTCCATTTCCAGGAGTGTATTAGGCGCGTTTGGCACAAAGAATGGCTTTTGCTACAGTGAAACAAAGTAGTGAAATTTGAACGATTTATTAATGTAGCCTCTACTTTTTTGTCACTGTAGATGTATACTGCCTTTAATGGGTTTTAAACCAGTTTTTGTTTTGTTTAAATAACTTAATAAATACAGAAGATATGGAATTGTATTTATGATGCATTTTTACAGCATTTAACAATTTAAATGTCTTGTTCTGTTTATTGGGTATCCATTTCCGGCCCTTGAAGGGTTTAAATGGCCATCGGTGAAGTAGTTAAGCTCTTGTTTAGTCCTTACTTTGCTTTTACGCATTCGTTTCTTCAGAATTCTCCACAAATGCTCTATTGGATTCAAGTCTAGGCTCTGTGTTTGCAATAGTTTAAGTACATTCCATATTAACCAATTCATGTTCAGTCTTGCCTTGTGTTTACTGTCACTATCTTGTTGAAATCTATAAACAGGTGCCATGCCCATTTTCTGGACACTCTGCTTTACATTATTCTTTAAAATGTGAAAATACACATGTTGGTCCATAGTGCCATCAATAAATTGTATATTACCTACACTGTTGGATGACGTGCAGGTCCAAATCATAATGGAACCACCACCATGTTTAACTATGGGAAGAGTGTTTCTGGAATCATTGTCTGAATTTGCTTTTCTCCAGACTCTGTTTATCCCATCTGACCAAAAGAGGTTTATCTTAGTCTCGTCCGACCATATCATGCTGTTCCAGAAGTTTTCATCCTTATGGATATGTTCCTTAGCAAATGCAACTTGTTTTTTCCTGTTTGCTGCACTTACATATGGCTTCCTCTGAGTGTTCGTCATGATATCCATACTTCCATAAAACATGACGAACAATATGGTCAGACATAATCTTTCCAAAAGCATCTTCAACTAATGGATGTAATTGAGGAATTTGGAATTTTCTCAAATTCTGCTTACAATAAAACATTCCTCTCTTCATTTTAGTCTGTTTTCTTTAGGTTTTCATGGTAAATTATTTGTAGAACCTCATTCTTTAAATTTGTTGACTATTTACTGTATGGTAGAATGCGATTTATTTACTGTTTGCACTATTTTTCTAAGAGAATACCCTCTAAGTGCCAAATTTATAATTACCTGCTTCAGATCAGAACTGAGCTCCTTTTGCTTACCCATTTTGACTAATAGTGACAGAACGTCTACAACTGCGACCGCAGGAGCCTAGGTGACCTTTAAAACACATGCACATTGAAATAGTTTACGATGCAGTGGTCATTCTTAACAACTGTACGAATAGGAAAGTTGCATAAAATTGGGAGCTACTTATTTAATATTGCTGCTTCGTACAATAGTACTGACTTTAAAATGAAATTTGTCTTTGGGCGTTTTTGTTTTAGGTTTAGCAAGTAGGTACATATAAATTACTGAAAGAAAAACACAAGTTTTTAAGCAAGTAGAGAATGACTTTAAAGCTGATATTGCATATTGGTCCGTAAATATATTTTAAAATTCCATATATGGACATATAAAGTAAACATGGCCATCTGAAATTCAATGTAAATCAATAACCAAGCAGGCCATGTAGATGATGCCACGAATGCTTAGGTTTATTCAAGTCCAAAATTCAGAAAATTCCAGAAACTAAATCTACACAAATTGTGACGTCGGACCAATCAAAATTTAGTATTTCGGTAACCTAGCAACGAAACAGAGAAAAGAACCAATAATTTTATACTTATATACGGAGCCTTATTTTTTAACTTATCAAAAGCATTTGATTGTGTCGATCATGATATTCTTATTAAAAAATTGGACAATTATGGTATAAAAGGAATACCCAAGAGCTTAATTACTTCCTACTTGAAAGAGAACACAATACAAACAAATTAATCACCAAAATGCAAGCTATCAAAACATCTATTACTCCACTTGTAAGAGTGTAAAATACGGGCTTCCTCAGGGTAGTGTTTTAGGACCAATTCTGTTCATTATGTATATAAATGATATACCTACTACTCACAATGCAAGTATAATATCTTATGCAGATGATACAACTGTCATCTGCTCTGCTGTAAATAACAAGAATTTAATTCAGGATATGAGCTCTCTGGGAGAACGTTTGTTAATTTTTTTTGACAAAAACAACCTCAAATGCAACATGGAAAAAACCACATCAATGCAAATTAGCCTAACAAATAAGACTCACTTTAACATCAATCTACAGATAGATAACTAGCATAAACGATGTAAGTGGCCATAAATTCCTAGGGCTTTATATGAACAATAAATTGACATGGTGTAGTCACATTGATTATCTATGTAAAAAAATTAGTAAATCAATATTTCTGATTAGACATTTTAAGCCAATCGGTGATACCAAACTTTAAAAAAATATTTATTATGGTGTTATCTTCCCATACCTATCATATGGAATTGAAATATGGGGAAGTTGTCCAAGGGTACATCTGGACAGAGTATTCATTCTACAGAAAAGGTGTATTAGGATAATTTTTAACTTAAAAAATACTGATTCTTGTGTATATATTTTCAAACAAAACAAAATATTCACACTATACTCATTATATGTATATAAAGCAATTCTTTTTGTTGTAAGTAAGGTAAATTTGAAGACTGCTGATGTACACAATTATAAAACCAGACGCAACAATGACTATTTTAGAGACTGTACTTCTAAACGATCTACTGATAGAGATGTTTTTATAATGGGAGAGATTTTATTTAATAGACTGCCAACATCAATTAAAGCATTAAATGGTACGAAGCAATTTCAAAACAAACTAAAATACTTTTTAATGAATAAATGTTTGTACAAAGTTGATGATCTGTAAATATGTTTTTATACTGTTTATATTTTGCTCTATATCCTATAATTGTAAACTTTTAGACTGTAATTGGCAATGTCAGAAACTGCTTTGCAGTCTATTGACAAATAAAAATTTCTTTCTTCTTCTTGCTTGTACTCTCGAAGCGTGTAGACATGTTTTTGGGTAAAGGCTCTTGAAAACTACAGGAAGTTAGTGGAGTTCACCGTTCATTAACGTGTAATAAACGATTAAAATATATGCTGAATATGAGATGCGATGAGAAATAACATAAGTGGAAAACCGTTGCATCATTCGCAAAGCAAAGGAGAAAATTAAAAGTTAGTAAAGTGCTATACCAGTGAAAAAGTCGCTTATGAAGCAAAAGATGTCGAGAAATAAATACATGTAAAGTGAAATGGTGTTCATAATTTTATTTCATAGTTGCCCAAACGCAAAATCCCTTTTGAACAGATACCACGACATTGAGGTTTCACATCTCATCACTCGCCGCAGCTACCGGAAGGAAAATTTACAGAAATCTTCGAGACCAACATCTTCATGGTCTTGAGACAGGAGAGTTCATCACTTCTACATCGAGGTAAGGTTTGGCTTCTCAGCGCGTCGCCACACCAAGGGAAACACGAAATAGTTCGCGCATGTGGGACATGGATCTCACGACAATGAATCCTACTTCAAATATGTCACCGCATCGTGTGGCATAAATCTACCTTCACCAATATAACCACTCCAACTTTTTATTAAAAACTGATGTGTACAAATAAGAATGTTATATACTGTATTTGCACTGTGCACAATATAGCTACAAACAAGTCAGTAGTAAAAAAGACAGTGAGGTTCTGTTGTCTCAGTGAATCCTCTTCATCTTCATTTCCAGTAACACTGCATGATGCAATAATGCATTCCTCTGTAATCGGTTTATAACCTCCTTAACTGCCGATCTGTAACCAATTGTCAATGCCTTTATTAACTTGGAACAACCATCAATATTTTTTAAAAATGTCTATTTTTATGTCCATTTTTTCTGGCAAGTTACACACACACTAGGCCAAAACTTTTCCCATGATTTTAACAAAGTTTCTCTTCCAACCTGGACCCAAGCAGGTGGGGTGAGTGCAAAAAACAAAACATTAAACTAGCACCAGTCAACCATTTCTCCTTAAAAAAACTAATTTGCTCAAACATCAAAGATGCCATTCCATCTAACAAAAAATCTGGTATATATCAAATTGAATGCAGTGACTGTAGTCAAATTTATATTGGAAACACCAAAAGAAATTTAGAAACAAGAGCAAAGGAACACTTTAGAAACATAAAATATAAACAATTAGAAAAATCAGCATTTTGGGGAAAAAACCACAACATAAATCCAGAACCAAAACTACTAAAACATGCATCAGGAAAACAAGAACTATCCACATGGGAACAAATCTTCATTTCAAAAAATAGGAATAAAGTTGAAGTAATGAGTTGGTATTCAAACACAACATCACTTAAAATATCCTTACTTGAACAATTGTTTCGGAGACCGGCTCGTCCCCATCATCAGCAACTATCCAACTGGTTGGATCCGTGGTTTCTTGAAGTGAGCTGGTTGTTTGAGGTGACATCTGTTGATTGTGAGATGAACTTCCAAAGAGAGTTTTCAGGCGGCAATTCGAAATTTAACGTATACTGTTTGTTTTTTATAATTAGCAACTTCTCCCAAACATCGAGCTCAGCTGCATTATTGGCTGGCTTTAATAGTTTTATATTTGGTACAATTTCATGATTGGTAGACCAAAAATGGTGGGCTATTGCTGATTTTTCTATTTGTTTGTATTTCACACATCTCATATGTTCCTGTAATCTAATTTGTAAACTTCTTTTGGTTTTTCCTATGTAGAACTTATTACAGTCTGAGCAGTTTATTTTGTATATACCTGATTTCTTGTTTTCAGGTACTGGGTCTTTCAGGTTGTTGCATAATAAGTTTTTTAAACTGAATTTATTTATTGGGGCTAGGGTGATGTTATACTTCTTGAATATCTTGTTGAATTTATGATGTACTTTGGGATGATATGTGAATTTCTTGAACTGTTTCTCGGATTTTGAATCTGTTAGTTTTGTGGTATCCAATATGTGTTTTTGTTTCTTAAATTTCAAAATTTTCTTTTCTAATAATTTTTTACTGTATCCATTAATTGCAGCTATGTTAATCATTTGGTTATATTCTTTGTTGTATTCATTCTGTTTCAATGGGATGTTGATTAGTCTATGTGCTAAACTGTTTAAAACTGCATGTTTGTGGGGTGTCGGGTTGTACATCAAGAACGATAGCTACAACCCGACACCCCACAAACATGCAGTTTTAAACAGTTTAGCACATAGACTAATCAACATCCCATTGAAACAGAATGAATACAACAAAGAATATAACCAAATGATTAACATAGCTGCAATTAATGGATACAGTAAAAAATTATTAGAAAAGAAAATTTTGAAATTTAAGAAACAAAAACACATATTGGATACCACAAAACTAACAGATTCAAAATCCGAGAAACAGTTCAAGAAATTCACATATCATCCCAAAGTACATCATAAATTCAACAAGATATTCAAGAAGTATAACATCACCCTAGCCCCAATAAATAAATTCAGTTTAAAAAACTTATTATGCAACAACCTGAAAGACCCAGTACCTGAAAACAAGAAATCAGGTATATACAAAATAAACTGCTCAGACTGTAATAAGTTCTACATAGGAAAAACCAAAAGAAGTTTACAAATTAGATTACAGGAACATATGAGATGTGTGAAATACAAACAAATAGAAAAATCAGCAATAGCCCACCATTTTTGGTCTACCAATCATGAAATTGTACCAAATATAAAACTATTAAAGCCAGCCAATAATGCAGCTGAGCTCGATGTTTGGGAGAAGTTGCTAATTATAAAAAACAAACAGTATACGTTAAATTTCGAATTGCCGCCTGAAAACTCTCTTTGGAAGTTCATCTCACAATCAACAGATGTCACCTCAAACAACCAGCTCACTTCAAGAAACCACGGATCCAACCAGTTGGATAGTTGCTGATGATGGGGACGAGCCGGTCTCCGAAACAATTGTTCAAGTAAGGATATTTTAAGTGATGTTGTGTTTGAATACCAACTCATTACTTCAATTGTTATATACATCACTGTTTCTAACCTTTTGCTTCAAATAATAGGAATAAAGTATTAAATTTCGACATCCCCCAGAAAGATTTCTTCAGAAAGTTCCTTGAACCGCCACCAGAGGAGACCTATGACAAAATATCAACTACACCAATGAGAACCAGTCGATGGCAGGTTGAGGATGGAGGCAAAGTCTCTGAAACATGTTCTGGAAAAATTTAAAAGTAAGTGTTGTTTAGTGCCATTAATCGACTCCCTTTAAATTTAATTTAGTTTGCTGTTTAGGATTTGCGGTAGAGCCAAAAGTTATGCAAAGCCATTAATGACTTAATTAAGGCTTCGTGGGTGATCAGCCATGTTAGGTTTATGAAGGTCAAGCTTTCAGCAGTTATATACTCCATGGCCGTCTTCAGGATCTGAAGGAGTATAGAATGACCAAAAGCCGACTTGGCTGATCAACGGCAAGCCTTGATTAATAACACTTGCAATGAAAGCTTCAAGTCTTACGCTAATGATTATCTCAGTGGCCAAATGGTCAGCATTTAGCATCTCAAGACACAGGTCAGAGTTTGGCTCCAACCGAGGAGTTTCCTTTAACCAAAATGATTCCCTGTCTTCCACTGTTTTATAATGTGAATGTGGGAGTTATCTGAGTGGGTTTAATAATATAAGGTGCGTTCAAAAAGAAATGAGCCGGAGACATAATTACAGAAACCAGTACCTGTATGTTAGAAGTACTGGCCCTGGCTGTTGAGACACTTGTCTCGCTGTGACACAAGGCGGTGAATGGCTGTCTCATTAAAGTCCCGAGGCTACAATATGAGCCAGTTCCTCATGTATAGCTGAACGTTGTCGTCTGAGATGAATCGTTTGCCCCTCAGAGCCTTTTTAAGGGGACCAAAAATGGCATAATCACAGGAAGAGAGGTCTGGACTATATGGAGGGGGGCCGAGAACCTCCCATTTGAATTTCTGCAGGAGTGCCGCGACTGTGTTGGCCGTATGATGCTTGGCTAAGGTTGGCCAAGCATTTTGAATAACACTGGGCATTCACTGTTGTCCCATGCTGAAGGAAATGAATCAGAAAGGAGCCACCTTGATCAAGGAAGAACGACAGCATAACCTTTCCTGCACTTGTGTGATTGGCCTTACCACTCGTGCCAGGAACTCATTCCCTTCCCTAGCATAGTGCTGCAGATGACCAACACAGTGGGCCATTCGACATGCTTCCTGGTGTGGTTGAAGAGGCACCCATTGGGCACACACTTTGTGCAATAGCAGTCGTTCCTTCATGATGGTGTGAACACTTCCGACGCTCAACCCGACCTCGGCAGCTATTACTTTCACTGTCACTCAGTGGTCCTGAGTAATGAGTGCGCCAACCAGCTGGATGATGTCATCGGTAATGCAGTGTGGTGCTCCAGACCATGTATCATCGGCTAATGACACCCATCCTCTCCTGAAGCGCTTGTGCCATGCCCTGACTCTTACAAGGGACATGCAGTGTTCACCATACACTTGTGACATTCGTCAATGAATGTCCATTCCCCCTACTCCTTCCATTATCAGAAAACGAACAACACCTCTTTAATATAATTTTTGAGTCAAACTAATACTCAATGCTCCACTTATTGCTAGTATTTACCTCTTTGCTCTTCTTTTGACGCCTCCATTTCACTGTTTGCAATGTGACTGGCAGCATTGGATGATTGATGCATGCTGCTGCTAGCTTTGTATAGTCACGTAACATGCATGCTGCCCTCTAGCAACAGGATGTGAACTTTCTTGCTCTGGTTGGAACAACACCTCGTTACACACACCACGATATTACCATCCTGCTACCGGTTTGCACATACCAGACTCCGACTCGTTTCTTTTTGAATGCCCCTTATAATAATGTGACTTTGTGGGTTTGTAGAATTAAAAGGCCGAGTTGCAGAAATTAAAAATCTCCTTTATTTCCGTAGAGATATACGGTTCAATTCTCATGTAACAACATTACATCACATAATAACACAATCTTCCAAGCTCAATGACAATAACAAACCGTGACAGCTGATTTCATTAGCTCTCGTTACAACACTCTTGTTACACAACTAACTTTTCAACAACACTCTCAGCTGTTCTCTGCTTAGTCTGTTTCCTACTACCTGTTGTACAACAACTAACTTTGCGAGCCGTCACATCCTTAAATACCTAATTCTTAACTCTAGATTGTTCTACAATAAGCCAGAACCTGAACAATCTCTATCAGTCCAGAAACTTCTGGAAGAATAAAGAAACCAAATATTCTATCACATTCTAGAAGCATAACTTAATCTATGCCAGCAAGTCCTTTACCTCAGTTATCTCTGCTTGCCGGCGCTTGTTTACAATAGCTGCGCTATCATTAACTGCTTAGCAAGGTTCATTATTACCATGAAACTTTATCCGCCAACTGTTTTCTTATTTGTGCTGAAAATTTTATGCCTGTTGCCGTGACAATAATAATAAAAAAAAACACACACTCACGTGCGCACAAGCACACACACAACATCAAGATAAAGAAACTAATCTTTCTGTTACTGATGTTCATAATATAATAGGTTGTGGAATTAAAACTTCACTTTACACATTTTATTTTATTGTATACTTTATGTATGCAATAAAAAAATAAATTTTATTTTATACCAAACAAAAATGTTACAGTAAACTGAATTTTACTTATATATATATGGTTTTTAGTTTCTAAAATAAAATATACTGTGGTCGAAACAAATAAATGGTAGATAAACCATTTGCTTTAATGTTCCCATTTCTTTGCAAACATTTTCTCTTATACTAAAAGGTAACAATAAACATTTTGAAATTCTACATTAAACATTAGATGCAGAAATAGTATCCCAACTTTGCAAACCAGAGTAATGTATGACTTAGTACTACAAATATCTGACCTTTAATTTATCTAGAAGTAGATCTGTTAACAGGAAATGTCCCATGTGGTTCACCCCAAGCTGCATTTCTATGCCCTCTTTGGTTTTTGTGTATGGACATCTCATTACACCAGCATTATTTATCAAGATGTGAAGTGCAGGATGTTCTGCAAGTAAGAGCAAACTTTTCACTATTTTGGGCAGCAACTTTTCACCCAACATATTCACAGTGAAACAGCCAAAGAAGGTGAATGCTTACCATTATTAAATCGTTCAGCAAAATCTCTGACAGATTTTTGTGAGGCCAAATCACATTTTCTGCAATATACATATTTGTTTTTGGTTTCTATTACAATCTCCTGTCTTGTCTGGAAAAGTGAATTTCATGTTTTAAAATTGTTATTGATCTAATGAAAAATATTTGGTATTACAGTAAGTGTAAAATATACAATTCTATATAGAATAAAAAGAAGTATTTCAGAAAGTGGAGTGCCATAACCTCTAACGTTTTGGAAAATGGTAGCGAAAACACATTAGTAAAATCAAAATACTTAGAAATTCTCAAGGGGATGACATTCGGACAGGAAAATAACTATAAACAAATTATTCGAACATTGAACCAAAAACCAGTTTTATATCTGAAAGCAGACAAAGAAAACACAGTAGTCATTATGGACCGAAATGATTACAACCAGCAAGTCGAACAACTACTACAAAATCCAGAATATACAACCCTAACAAAAATCCTATTAAAGAAATACATAGAAACCACCAAAAAAGCAATTAAAGAAAATACCATAGTGCCAGATAAGATGAAAAACAGCATAATAATAAACAACCCTAATTTGCCAAAATTATACTGCCTACCTAAGATCCACAAGACAGACAACAGCATGCAACCCATTATTAATAATATAGATGCCCCAACTTACAAACTGGCAAAATGGTTGGTGGAAGAATTTGACAAGTTTGAAAAGTTTGAATCTCTAAGCATAAAGAATTCATTTGATTTGGTAAAGAAAATTGAAAACACAGTTATAAACACTGAAGAGGTGAGATGTCCTTTGATATCAGATCTCTATTCACGAGCATACCAGTAGGAAAAATTCCAAAATTGATGAAAAGCTGGATATCCAAAAGCAACGTTGCGGATGATAAAATAGAGGAATACATCAAATTAACCATCTTATGTATTGAACAAAACAGCTTCACATTATCCAGCAAGATCTTCCAACAAACAGCAGGCTTGGCCATGGGTAAGCCTCTTTCACCATTACTAGCTAATCTGTTCACGAGCAATTTGGAAACACACATTACTAAAGCCTTTCCACATATTTTCAAATGTTGGCATAGATATGTCGATGATGTGTTTGCTATAGTGCCTAGAAGACTAACCGAGGACACTATAAAGTTGCTAAACCTACAAGAAAAATCCATAGTTTTCACCATTGAAGTAGAGCAAGATGAATGGCTACCTTTTCTAGATTTGAAAATCATTAGAATACCAACAGGATTACAATTTGGAATATAAAAAAAAGCAACACATGTTGACAATTACATTAAAGGCAACCCATTTAACCCAGTACATCAATATGCAGTATTCCATGGTTTGGTTCACAGATTAATCAACATTCTGCTAACAAAAACAGAATATGAACAGGAGTACACTCACATACACCAGGTTGCCGAATTGAACAACTTTAACACAAATTTCATCAAAAAATTGATCTACAGACACAAAAGAAACAAAAACTTAAAGGACATTACTACGTTAAAAAAAACTAGAAAACCCAAACATCAAATATGGCAAATTTACATTTCATCCAAAATACTTAAAAAAATTTAAAAATATGTTTAAGAGCTTCAACATAAAATTAGTCCCTCAGAACAAACACAACACCGCAACTTACTAAACCACCCTCTAAAAAATAGCACACCAAAAACTCAATTATCAGGCATTTACCAAATGAGCTGCCAGGATTGTGACAAGATATACATCGGTAAGACCAAAAGGAATCTAGGAACAAGAATGATAGAACACTTCAGAAATATTAAATTCAAACAAATGGACAAGTCGGCCATAGCACATCACTTTTGGTCTGAGAATAACATAAAACAAGAAATAGAACTGATCAAACAGGCAAAGAAACCTCTAGAACTAAAGATTTGGGGAAACATATTTATTACGAAGAAACAGGACCTCTTGATGAATTTTGAAATTCCCGCCGTAGATGACGTCATCAAACTTACCAGAACATTAGATGGCAGCACGACACCAAGCCAGATGCAGACACCGGATACATCATCAGTCAACCACAGAACTGAGGATAGGGAAGAAGTTCCCAGAAACTAGTCTTCATCAAAAAACTTGTAAGTGGAGAAAAGTATATACAAGGTTGACTCATTTACCTAATTTTAGATACAATTCTATTTTCTGTTAACATGTAATAAATATTAAAAAGTATTGTAGATTATAAACTATGAAAATATTAGCTTAAACATATCACTATTTTTATATTTCTAATCTCAACAGCATAATCTTAATGTGGGCCTCATGCACTCATGTGATTCTATGTGAATGCATCCAGTAATATGTAAGCATGGTCCTGAATTTACACTGCATTTTTAATTATGAATAGCACTTAAATGAGGTAAATATGTTATCAGTGACACTTCTGTTTAATACAATTAAATGTTGAGTTTTAAAAGGAACATTATTAGGAAACATTGGTAAAACAGCACAAACCTGCCTATAAGAATAAGGATATTTTTTCATTTACATAAAAAAAAAAAAAAATGTTCCAACTTTTTCAGACTGTCTGAGATGAGTGCTGAATAGCAGTGCAAGTAACTTTGATAGTTGCAGAACCATTCACTGCCAACCTTGGCACCAACACTCCAAACATAGGTCTTGCAGGTGGTATTAAAACTGTACATGTGCCATTGTTAGAAGTATGCTACCCTTACTGTTTATTGTGACAATGCACATCCGAACGGTCCCTGTCATTCAGTAAATAAACTTTGTAAATTTTAGTTGTATTTCACTGCTATGGCTAGACTTGCTAACATTATTCATCTTGCATCATTGTATTACAATGAGGAACAATGCATGCAGTTCCTGTATGACAAAAGTTTACTAAAAATGTGTTATGTTATGTTTGGAGGTGATGCCACTCTTCAACCTGTTAGAAAACGGGATTGGAGATACGAGATATTTTCCTGTAAGCAAGGGCATCAACATTCTTGGAGTCTGTGGCAAAGGGTACTTGGTATAAGATTACCATCTGCTCAAGTACTCCTATTTACACTCAGCTATGCCCATGCATTCTCATACAAACAAACTGGTAACTACTGTTCCATTGGAGACACAAGCATATGCCACAGAACAATATCTGATTGGTTCAGTTATTGTCGAGAGGTATGCTTATCCTCAATGGATAATAAATATTTAAAAGGTGCAAAATAGGCACAGCTGAATATTCCTTCAGATCGACAAATGCAAAATTGGAAGGAGAAAGTACCATGGCAGTCACATTATGGAAGGAAAATGAATCCTTCAGCTGATCGGCAATATGACTAACAAAGTATGGATGACAGTACCTCTCAATAATCGTTTAGAAATGTGTTGTGAAAGTAAACATACTAACCTACATTTTGAATGCTTGTTTAACATTACTTGATTTAAATTTAACAATTGCAAATTTAGTAGAGTTGCAAAACAGGATGATTTATGAAAAAATCATAACATTGATAGACTACAGCCAGTTGGATGATTCATGACAACTCACTACTACTGTAACGACTTGGCTACAAATTCGTATGTGGTGGGGATGGTGTACTGGTTGTAATGATGTTCTCGCAGTTCTGCGTCACGTTGCAGCGCCATTTGTAACGACTTGGAATTGCTGAAAGTAAGTGTGGAGGAAAAGATGATGATGTACCTCGTTGAAGATCTAGTTACTGGATTCTAGTAGTTCCAAGGCTGCTCTAGTATTCGCATAAGCTCTTATTTTCAGGGACAGTCTCAGATGGGAAGTGATAATTTAGTTATAAATAAAATAAAATGGTAGTTCCTCCTTTCTTCTATAAAAATTGGTATTTTAATTAAAATGAAACTTTTCCAACTATTAGTTACACTTTTCAATGCTTTATATATGTTGATAATATACTAGCTTGCACATTCTTTACAACCTTCCACTTTCCAATGCAAACACAAACTCTGCAGAAATGCAGACACATGCAAAACACATCTTCACACTTTTCATGTCCATTTGCAGAAGACCAAAATGGCTTCAAGTGCCTCAACTTTTATAGTCCTGCTGTTGCCATAACAACAACTAAACTTGTTTCAACTTTTCTACGTTAAATCATCATTTTTTAAATAAATTTTTCTTAATGTAATCTTAACATTTAAATAATAATTCTTTTACTAATTTTAATTCAAAAATAAACTTAAATTAACTACTTAAACTGTTTCACTACTGCTAAGTAGTATGAGCCATGTAAAGGAGTTCAACATATATGAATCAAATGAAGATTACTTTGAAAGAACTGAATCGGTTTGCACACTTCATTTCACTCTTTTGTTCATTCCATTGATAAAAGCTTTTCCCTGCATTCTCACTGTATATTTTCTGTGTTTTAATTTCCCTGTATTTTCCCTGATAATTCCCGGATATATGGCTGACCTCAATTCATCTCTTTCTTCCAATAATTTTTTTTGTTTGTTTGTTGAATCTAGATGACTTTTAGTGCTGAACACTTAATCAGATGGTTGACATCCATGTCTGACTTTACTTAATTGCAAAGAACACAATTACGCAAATTAGGGGAAGGATATATGCCAATTTTGTGAGGATGAGTAGCCACCAGTCTATCCAATTTGCCACAACTTTTTGTCTTAATAATTCAATGATACCCACTTTAATAAACAAAATGTATGAGAATCTATTGCAATTTTTTATATAAATTTTTCCGCCAAATGTTTTTTAGTTATATTGCTTATGATTGGTTATATGGAATGCTATGTTAGCATTTTTGGTTTTGTGAGATTTAGGTGCCTACTTTTGCAAGATAATCTACACATTCATTTCCATAAAGACACCAACATTAATTATTTTACTTAAAGCTCTTGACATTCATATGATGTTTTGTGTTTCCCTTAATTTGAAAGTTACAAGCTGCTCTTGTGAAGCAATTGCTTGGATGTTACTGCTGAATCACTTGAAATGACTGCTGTTTTAAACAGTTAAATCAACATAATTGTATTACAGCCATTCCTTAATGTCAAAACTTCATACATTAAAAAGTATTGTGTTAAATAGTTCTGAGTGAATATCAACTCCAGCTCCAGAAGTTATTCGGAGATAACAGTTGGAGCCATTCAATCTTTGAATTCAAAAAGTGAATAGTTTCCAGAACAAAACCATTGAATATACGAGGCATGTTTTTTAAGTCAGTACCATTTTGGAATTAAAAAAGACGTGCATAGATATCGCAATAATTTTATTTTTACATGAAAGCCTGTACCTTAATCTACTTTTTTACATAATTTCTATGAATATTGAGGCACTTGTCATAACGTGGCACCAGTTTTTGAATACCCTCCTCATAAAATTCTGCCGCCTGACGTGTTAACCACTGTATCACAACTGTTTTGACTTCGTTATCGTCTTGAAGATGCTGTCCGCCCAGATGTTTCTTCAAGTGCAGGAACAAATGGTAGTCGCTAGGTGCCAGATCAGGGCTGTATGGAGGATGGTCTAGCGTTTCCCATTGAAAAGATTTGATGAGATCTTTGGTCCGATTAGCCATATGTGGACGGGCATTGTCATGCAGCAAAACGATACCCTTACTCAACTTGCCACGTCTTTTGTTCTGGATTGCATGGCGCAGATTGTTCAATGTCTCACAATAAGACACTGCATTGATTGTCTCATTACGAGGCAGAAACTCCACTAGCAATACTCCTTTTGTCCCAAAAAACTGTGCACATGATTTTCCGGGCAGAAATTGTTTGCTTAAACTTCACTTTTGTGGGTGATGATGAATGTCGCCATTCCATGGATTGTTGTTTTGTTTCTGGTGTGGCGTAGGCCACCCATGTTTTGTCACCAGTAACAATTTGGTCTAAAAAATCTTCACCTTCATTGTGGTACCGCTCAAGGAAAGTCAATGCACTGCCTAAATGTTGGGTTTTGTGCAAATCCGTCAACATTTTCGGAACACAACATGAACACAATTTCCAGTACTTCAAGTTCTCGGTCACAATGCGATACAAAACACTAAGAGAATATTGAGGAAAATAGTTGCACAATGATGAAATTGTAAAGCGTCTGTTTTCTCTCATCTTTTCGTCCACTTTCTGCACCAAATCATCAGTAACGACCGAAGGACGCCCACTCCGTTCTTCATCATGCACATTTGTGCGGCCATCTTTAAATGCTCTCACCCACTTCCTTACCATTTCATCACTTATAATGCTTTGTCTGTAAACTTCACTGGTTTCACGAATATCGATCGGTTTTACGCCTTTAGCACTAAGAAATCATATAACAGCCCGTACTTCACAATCGCGGGACTCATGATTGTCGGAGGCATCTTAAACACTCAGTAACCAACATATACAATGGAGAATCAGACTGTAATGGTGTCAGTGCCTAGACAAGAGATGTAGGTAACCAGCGCGCTGGCGCGGAATGCCGACCGTCGCGCTTCGGCGGCGGAATTGCAAAACGGTACTGACTTAAAAAAACATGCCTCATATAAAAATTATTTGTGGTTGGTTTATTGACACTCGTCACTTACTTTTTCATATATTTATGAGAGACTAGTTTCAAAGGCCCTGGCCTCCATTTTCAATCTCTTCCCAACTCATATATTGCCTCATATATTTGCAGTATATGTTTTCTTCATGTCTTCCAGAAGTGTAAGTGTGAAATGAATTTGAAAATATTAGCAAAATATCCAAATAACACAATTCATAAATTAGTTGAAAATTGTCTTTTTGAATTTTCAAGTTTCTTGGAATATTTAATAACTAAATCAATAATTTTCATTAGGCATTCTTGTTAGTCTTTTCTTTCTTTTGTATTGCATTAAGGCTAATTTTTTAATTTATTGTATGACTTGATTTTTGCTTGTTAAATTTGGGTGACATCTATGAGTGTGATTTTTAATGTTCCAATGATGACCCTCATTGCCTGATTTTGTACCATTTCTAGCTTCTGTTCTGTTTATTTGATTGGAATGATTAAATTATTTTATCTACTAAGAAGAACTGGTTTGTATAATGTTCATGTCGTCTTCGTCTTTGTCTTCTTCGTCGTCATCATCATCATCTTCAAGGTTTGGGCCTTGTGACCCTTTCCGTTCTCTTCAAGAGCCTACTGATCCTTCCAGAGTAGAGGTGGGCATCCTACATCTCTCTTTCCCTTCGGCATATAATCTGAAACTCTTCTTGGAAGTTGTTCCGCATCTATTCTTAAAATATGATTTTTCCATTCATTTTTGTTCTTTATTATTTTACTGTTTAAATTAAAAATCCCAAGCTCTTCTCTTATTTTTTCGTTTCTTACGTGGTCTATTCTTTTATAACCTGCCACGCTTCTCAAAAATCTCATCTCTGTTCATGTCTTGTATTTAATATTGATCACTGACAATCCCATTTAGTTCTAGCTAGCCTTTGAATGTTGCATTATATCCTTTTCACTATTTTTAGGACATAGGTGATCAATTCTAGTTTTTGATCTAGGGTCATGCTTAATTTTTTTTGTTCGGTTTGTATGCCACCTTTAACATTTAAGATTACACCAACAACTTTACCTTTGAAATAATTGCTCATTGGCAATAATGTTCACTCTACTTTTAGGTATCTTTCAGTTTGTTTATGTTAGATATTCTTTTCTTCTTTCTTTTTAGCATTAAATTTACACATGCATTTACACTAAAACTCATATTTACAGGTTCCAGGAGGGAAGGGAATAATCCCCATCCTCCAGATGAGAATTGAACCATGGACCTCTGGATTTGAAACCAACATGCTAACCATTAGAATCACAGAGCTAGTTAAGTTTTTGAATTTGGATATTATCTATGTTTAGATTTATCTTGACAAATATGTGCTAGACATGACAGAAAGATTTCTTAGTTTTTCTTTATCCACCCCTCTAGTGAGAGGAGCATTTAAGAATTTGTTTTAAATAGATCCAGCTG
Source organism: Mantis religiosa (assembly GCA_030765055.1). Lineage (NCBI taxonomy): Eukaryota > Metazoa > Arthropoda > Insecta > Mantodea > Mantidae > Mantis > Mantis religiosa. The sequence continues at coordinate 191,012,301 of CM060947.1, forward strand.
ATTTCTTGGTTGACGGTTGATCTTCTTCTTAGTCTTATAAAAGGGTTCTCAAATTCATATATTATTTGCTCCTGTCATTTGATTTTAAATATTAATATTTGCAGATGCACCTCATGTATGTTTTATAGTCAAAGCTGAAATGCACAAAGCTTTCATAGTATTAAACCTCTGATAATTATCACAAACGTCTTTTTTTTTTAATATGTTTTTATGTCACTGAAATAAATACAAAAATCATTAAAAATTAAATGATTCAAGAACTTTACTAGTAAACACTAACTTTTATTTTGTTATCAAACTGGAATGGTTGCAAGCAGTAGTTGGAACAATAAACAATATCTGAAATTACAAGAAAGAAGTTATAAAACTTTTAAGTAAAATAAAAAACAATCGATGCTTCATGATTTATAGGTAATGATTATTTTTCTTGGAGTTACAAATATATATTAAATCTTTGCAATCAATTGTAAGAACAGTAAAATTCCAAATTGCTTACCGCTTCACACTTTTTCATATCTCTACAGGCCAGTACAACAATTGCTCCACGTTTTGCCAATTCTTTTGCTGTCTCTTTTCCAATGCCAGTGTTTGCACCTGTTATAACTGCTGTTTTACCCTCAGCTCTGACATCAGATGGAAATCTTTCACCACCAAGATAATCTCTGCAAAATGAATTAGCATATTTGAATATACACATCACTAGCCAAATCCACATCTTCAATGTGTTATTGCTGTGCAATATCAACTGTGATCAAAGTATAAACTTGAAAGAAGCGTAGGGACAGTGAAGCACAAATTAGCACAAAAGTGAATCGAGAAGATATTGACACATTGCTTCACTCATACTGTTTATTCACAGGACATGTTTCAAGAGCTTTTGCACTTATCATCAGCTGGTACTCGATTAGTGCAAGTTGTAGTGGTTTCCTCTTTCTCCGTATTGAAAATAGATGGCGTGATGTACTTGTCAAAGATGTCCGGTGGTGGAGTTTCAAAATTCATGACTGACGATTTTTGTTGTGGAAGTTTTTTTCCCATACGGAAAGGTCTATGGGGTGATTAACATATTTTATTAGAGATGTTTCCTAGTTGATGTCATGTCTAGTATTCAAAAAATGAAAAGCCACTGCTGATTTTTCTGTTTCACCATTTTTAATGTTTCTTATATGTTCTTTAGTTCTGATGTTAATATTTCTTTTTGTTTTTCCTATATAAATTTTAGGGCAAGTTTCACAATTGATCTCATAGATTCCTGGTTTTTCTTTGGTAGTGATTGAATTTTTGGGAGGGCCTTTTAACAAATTTCTGATATTAAACCTATTTTGAGGTGCAAGAGTTATGTTGTGTTTTGAGAAGATTTTTTTTTTTTTTTTGAATTTATTATAGGCTGATGGATGGAAGGTGAATTTTTTAAAAAGTTTTTTTCTCTTTTTCTCCTGTAGGTTCTAGGGTGGTAGTTTCTTTTATTTTCTTAGCTTTGTTGAGTCTATTAACTGTTTTGTCTACTAAATTTGGGTTGAAACCGTTGGATATAACTACTTTTTTTATGTGTAGCTATATCCAGTGGTTTCAACCCAAATTTAATAGACAAAACAGTTAACAGACTCAACAAAGCTAAGAAAATAAAAGAAACCACCACCCTAGAACCCACAGGAGAAAAAGACAAAAAACTTTTTAAAAAATTCACCTTCCATCCATCAGCCTATAATAAATTCCAAATAATCTTCTCAAAACATAACATAACTCTTGCATCTCAAAGTAGGTTTAATATCAGAAATTTGTTAAAAGGCCCTCCCAAAAATTCAGTCACTACCAAAGAAAAACCAGGAATCCATGACATCAAATGTGAAACTTGCCCTAAAATTTATATACGAAAAACAAAAAGAAATATTAACATCAGAACTAAAGAACATATAAGAAACATTAAAAATGGTGAAGCAGAAAAATCAGTAGTGGCTTTTCATTTTTTGAATACTAGACATGACATCAACTTGGAAACATCTCTAATAAAATATTTTAATCACCCCGTAGACCTTTCCGTATGGGAAAAAAATTTCAACAACAAAAATCGTCAGAGTCATGAATTTTGAAACTCCACCACCAGACATCTTTGACAAGTACATCACGCCATCTATTGACAATACGGAAAAAGAGGAAACCACTACAACTTGCACTAATCGAGTACCAGCTGATGATAAGAGCAAAAGCTCTTGAAACATGTCCTGTGAATAAACAGTGTGAGTGAAGCAATGTGTCAATATCTTCTCGATTCACTTTTGTGATAAATTGTGATGTTTTCAAACAAATTACAGTAAAACGGCTTTTTCTCAAATATATTAACAATCAAAATTAAATAGTAGTTCTAATACCAAACAAAGTTGTGCTTGTTCCCATCTTATACGTCAGTTGTCTTTGTTCACCTATAAGTTTATTTGAAAAGAAAAAACGCGCTTCATTAAACAATATAACAATGCAGAATATTATTATTATTATTATTATTATTATTATTATTATTATTATTATTATTATTATTATTATTATTATTATTATTATTATTAATTCAAAACACTATTTTAACATTAATGTAACACAAATTGAAACAAACTAAACACATTAAACAGTAAACCTGCACAAATACTGCAGCATTGGTATTACATTTCATATATTTATTCATATTTTTACTTGTAAAATAAATATGCTTTAAATTTAAATATTTTGATAGAACATAAACTATAGCAATTAAAAAAGTTATATAATGGGTGCTCCTCAAATTAAAGCATTAAAACAAATTAAAATATTTGATCTGTCTACATATTGAGGATTAGGAATGGAGGTCTCATATCTAACATTTTTATGGAAACTTAGCTATTACTTCAAATTATATGATAAAGATGCTGTGAATCTTTGTGAAGATATTGTATCTATAAACCAGTCAGAAACCCAAAACAATAAGGAACAAAGAATATATTGTATCTGCAAACTATGGCTTAATTGTGTTCAAACCCTGGATTAAGTTGCGATAAATATGAATATGAACTTTCTAATCACGGACACAAAATATTTACAGCTTGATGTCAGCTCACCCCATCTAGGTACTTCCCACTTTATCATTTGTGTAAAAATAATGCATTCATGATTCATAACAATTCTTTAAAATGCAAATATTCTTAATGATTCCCAGCAGAGATTTAGTAAAAAATTATTAACACCACAGTGCTCATGGATTTTGTAGACAAGGTAACTAAAAATCTGGACGAAAAAAGACAAACTGCTGCCCTAATCAGCAACATATCCAAAGCATTTGAATGCATAAACCACAAAATTCTAGTAAGTAAACTACACCAATATGATATAAAAGACACTAAGTTGGAATGGTTAAAATCACATTTAAAAGGCTGCAAACAGAAAACTATATTAGAGGGCTGCAGCATTTCCCCGGTAGCTTGTTAATTTTGCGGCAACCTTAGAGAATTCGCAAATCTTATCAAATGCTTTTTGTGGTTGTTTATGTTTGATAGGTTGATTTATTAGTGCTGGGATTCTTCTTCAGTTGTGTCCATGGCTGCTCATCTGCTACTATTTAGATAAAGCATGTTGGATATGGAGATCTCAGTGCAATGTAACGAGAGCCAATACCAATAAATTGTAGACTAATTACAGATTTTACTACTTTTTTCATCCATGATTTCTACGGTGTCTGCCAATAAAATTTTGGTGACCTTATATGGACCTTTAAAATATAACATCAATCTCTGGTTCACCTTTGTAATTTTACTTAGTGTTTCATAAGACTAGATCAACCTCTTGAATCATCCAATCGATTCCTTTCTTGTTTAAATTATGTCTTAATTTTCTTTTGATTGCTCTCTTCTTGATTCTTTCAGCCGCAATGTTGCATTTCTCCTCTGCTCCTATTTCAATGTTTTCTCTTACTTCTATAGGTTGGGGACCTTTAATTCCTATTGGTTTGATTTTCTTTCCTTTAATAATTTCCACAGGCTTAAAACCGGTCACTGGACTTGGCATTTCATTCAGAATTCACTCAATCTGTGGAATGTAAGAAAACCATTGGCTGTGGCGAGTGTTACATAGAATTCTCAAAAATATCCCAATATAGATAGAGTCAACATGAAAAATTCAATGCCATGGCTGGGATTTGATTCACAGATCTCGTGATTTCCGTTCATTCACTCTTACCCATTGAGCTAACTTGGCCAACTTTCCGTTTTGACATTAAATTCTCTATTTGACTCTTATATTTCCCCAGTAAACTACTAGGGGCTCTCGCATTCAAGATACAAAATTTGTGGTGACTTACTATCGTAAGTACTTGAGTCCCAGGCTTCATCATTTAACTCTTATTATAGTTCATTGATGGAAATTAATCATTTCTACACACTAGCCATATATAATCTAAATTTTTTGATAGAGTCAACATGAAAAATTCAATGCCATAGCCAGGATATAAACCACGGATCTCCTGGTTTCCATCCAGTCTCTCTTACCCATTGAGCTACCATGGCCAACTTGCCGTCATGACATTAAATTCTCTATTTGACTTGTGTATTTCCCGGTAATTCTTACGATAGTAAGTCGCCACAAATGGTGTATCTCAAATACAACAGCCCCTAGTGGTTTACCGGGGAAATATATGAGTCAAATAGAGAATTTAATGTCATGATGGCAAGTTGGCCATGGTAGCTCAGTGGGTAAAAGTGACTGGATGGAAACCAGGAGATCCGTGGTTCAAATCTTGGCCGTGGCATTGAATTTTTCGTGCTGACTCTATCAAAAACCTTAGCCTATATATCGCTAGTGTGAAGAAATGATATTTAAAAAGCGAATCACTGACTGATGCATTTAAAGTATTAGTTCTCCTAATGAAAAAGGGAATAGGAACTTAGAAGTTAAAAATTACATACCTTTAAGTAAGTATCTGAGAATTCTAGTCACCAACAAATAATATATCGGAATTGGTTAATCTTGCAATACATTATTGTAACTGGCATTATTTGTATATTTTAACGAGTTCTACAGCTACTGTGCAGTAACTTTTCGTTAATTTCTTAAGTTTAGAATAGTTATACAAATTTCACTTCCAGTAAAGTGGACTTCAGAGTTTATCCTCAGAAAATTCACAATAGGCTATCTTAAATATATGGTGTTTTAATTAAAACTATTGAAGCCATTTTTGGACGATTTTCTTGAAAATCTTTGTTTCACATCCTTGAAAGATAACGAAATTAAAACCTACATTTTGTATTCCTCCAATATTTGGGTTCTGTAATATGCTATTAGCAAACACAAAAAAACGTACACACTGGAGTGTGCGTGCGGACATTCTTTTTTACTTTTTCTTTCTTTGTTCTTTGCTGAAAGGAGAGGAAAGAACAAGAGAGGTGCAGAAGTAAGCAGACAAAATCAAAGAGAAATAGATGAGAAGGGTAAGGAACTTAAGATGCAGAGAAATGGAGGACACAACGGAATATTAGGTCAAGGTTGAATAAGGCTAGAATAGGAGTAAATGGCCAGGGAACCAATACCACTATTAGCCCATAAATATAAGCAGTTTGTACTTAGAATAGAATTGGAAAACATGTGATTGAAACTGTAAGAAAGCATTTTATGTTTCTTAGGAATATCCCTAAGAGACCATAGACCCAATACCACAATTCAGCTGCTAGCACAGACAATAGATGTTGTACAAGCCACTACATATAGCAAATGGAAGAGTGGGAAGGACACATTGGTGGACTACAAGACAGTAAATGGACTAACAAAAGTACTGGTTGGTTCACATGGATTGGACAAAGGATATTAGACAGGCCAAGGTGCAGATGGGTGAACATCTTCAAAGAACACGCAGGACATCAATGGACATGGATAGCAAGATATAGAGAAGAATGGAAAATGCTAGGAAGGCATCTGTGCAGCAGCTAGAGCAACATAAAATAACCATTGTTTTAGTGGTGTTATAGTGCAGTGTCAAACAGCATCATACCCAATGAACAGCATTATACCTAACGTGGAGTACCTCACCGCGTTAGGAAAACAAAGCTAATCCTACCCCTAAAAGGGTAGGAGGCTGTTGCCCTTCATGGGAAATATTCGGCTATTTCATTTATTCATACATTGTATATGTAAAAATTAACTATGCAAAATTATTATATGTCCATGCAAATATAAATACATTTTAAATAAATGCTGATGTATATTGACACCACACGCTTAACAAGAATAAACTGGCAATTCAACCTAACCAGAGAGTTCTTTATGAAGAAAGCTTTAAATACAAAGGGATAATGCTGTATAAGAAACTCCCAAATTAATTTAAACAGACCAGATCATTAAAGCAATTTAAGAAAAGAGATAAAGTGTTTGCATGCATACTGCTTTTAATGCTGATGTATATTGACACCACACGCTTAACAAGAATAAACTGGCAATTCAACCTAACCAGAGAGTTCTTTATGAAGAAAGCTTTAAATACAAAGGGATAATGCTGTATAAGAAACTCCCAAATTAATTTAAACAGACCAGATCATTAAAGCAATTTAAGAAAAGAGATAAAGTGTTTGCATGCATACTGCTTTTATACAGTTGAATATTTTGAATTATAACCATGCAAAATATGTTCCAAGGGTATAGTAAAATCACGAACTTGTAGTATAAGGAAAAAGGAAGAGGAAGTTATCAGAGTATGTCATTCTTAATAGAATATTTAGCATATACAAGATGCTTTGTAATATTCAGTGCACAGGATTGTTTATTGTAATTTGGTTTATTTATTTTTAGATCACTTGGAGATGTTATTGTTTCTTAGGTAACATGTGCAATGCTTTTTCAAAATTGAAGGAAACTTGTAAAGATAATGTACATTTATATGAGACCTGTTGTATCATGTACAGGTTGAACAGGAAAATGTAAGAATTATTTCTGCGTAATGTATTCTCTTCCTTTATTTCTCTAAATTAAATCTCTTTCTACGGCATTTATTTAGGACGACAACTGCAATTTTTCTTTCATTGAATTTCTCTTACAATTTCTGCAACATTGTTTAACAAGCCATGTTTAAACTTGATCGACAATACAGTGTTGCCAACATCCTTCATGAGTAACATGTATAAACGTATAATTATAAGCCTGTGTAATACATCTAATATTATTTGATTACACTACTTACTTTACAATGCATGCAACGCCAACTCCAGAAGCAACTGCACTTAAGAATACTATCTTTTTCGATGTACTCCAACGCATTGCTAAATTCTGAAATGTATAACCTATATTAAACAGTTGGTTCAGCTGCACAATGTTGCCAAATAGGCAGGCTGGTAAGGTAGAGTAAGGTAGTAACTAGCATTATATGTACTGCAGTTTATTACATTGAAGCTGAATCAAGATAGCTTAAGAGTAGTTCTCCTGTGCTGTTGGTGTACAAGGTAACGAGTTAAATCAGCAACATAACTGGTAAGTGTTGGTTTAACTATTACCATTGCTCTTGCTATAACCTGCGATATTAATGGTACATGCACCAAAGATTATCCCATTCCAAAGCTTGGTCCCAAGCACGAGAGAAAACTTCCTTGGAAATCTGTGATTCCGTACTCAGAATACTAATATCTTTGTGTTGCGGATACTTTCAGTGGAAAACAAAAAGCTGTCTAAAGTAATATTTGCGTATACCCGCTAAACAGATAACAAATTAATCTTACGTTTAATCTAACACGCCGTTTAAAAAATAGAAAACAGCAATTTTGTAAATTATGAACATTGCCTGTTCCTCATTCTCGCACGTTAGAGCAATCCCATACGAAACAAACAACTTGGAAATAAATATATAAATGATCTGATGTAAGGTTATCCCTTATGGCATGCCCAAATCGTGTTTCTTATATTTGTTATGCTGCAGCATGTTAAGTATGTTATTAAAGTTTGTTTAATCGGTTTTTATTAGGCTCTTGCTTTTCCCTCTATAGAGAAGTATAATGGCTGATGTAATTTGTAACAAAAATAACTATCTGTTTTATATATCAAATCCTTCAAAAATATTTGTATACAAAGGTGTTTAATGGAAACCACACTTACTTTTATCCCTCTTTCCATTTTGTTTTGCATGTGAACCATTGACCGCAATATTATTTAGAATTGTTTTTCCATTCATCATACCTATTAGTGCAACTATCTAGACAAAAATGCACTCAGTTATTCCTTTATACACAGTGCTTTATGTTCTCAGCTAAGACGCATGCAGATGTTTTTAAGGAAATACAGAGTTTCTAAAGAAAGAGGCAATAACACTTGAACTGAAGTGTATTTGCTGTACTTCATTCATGTGAAGGGTGCCACAAATAATTTATTCATCACTCTCCTGTTAACATTCATAAAGATGTATCTGCACATGGACCAGAATAAGAAACTTTGCTTTCTCCTGGCTTCCATCCCTTCTTTGCTAGCTATGTTCCTAATTTTTACATTTAGTTTCTTCAGAGATTTTGGTAGTTATATATTGGTCATTGTTAATAATATCTGATATTATTTATACCAATAACACTATTTGTATATTATCTTCCTCATTGTTATTAAATTAAGCAAATAACTTTTCTGGTTTTATTTTTCTGTACAGCAATATTTTGTTTACATCTTTAATGATTACTTCATTTTATATACATATGTGTTCATTAGATGTGCTCATTAGAACAAGATACAATGGACTAACCATCCATTCAAAGTTGAACTTTGTGAGTTTCAGTTCCCGCGACCATAGTCAGTCCTATGGTAAAGGATAGGGAGGGTCTACATAAAAATAATCCATGTAACAGATGACAAAGTTTTATTTGATTGCAGTTGATAAAATTTTGCTTCTTTTTCTTAAAAAAATAATTACCCTATATTTTTATAAGTCAAGCAAAATATTTATTTGTATTAATAATTACTAAAATAATATTAAAATAACAAAATAAGCTATTAATATCAAAAACTTGGATAAAACATTGTTGCTTGTAAGCAACACAAGAAAATTGTTTGTTTGTAATTTATGTCCTCCAACGTTAAGTCATATCGGACAATGAATGAAATAGGTGAAATGATGCTCAAATGAGTCCGGGGTCCATGGAGCTTAGAGTTACCCGACATTCGTCTTACAGGATAAGGGAAAACCCAGCAAAAACCTTATCCAGGTAACACACCCTGACCGAGATTCGAACTTGGGACCTCTTGAACGTGAGGCAGACATGCTACCACCACGCTACCAAGGCGGGCTACAATAAAGGGTTAAGATGACAATTAATTGCAATATGGAATGGATGAGTTCTATCATAGAAATAGAGAAAAGCAGGATCATATTATCAAAACACACCAAAATTATGACAAAAGTTGCACTTATATATACTTAAGGAGACTTAAGTTACTATTAACATACTATTACATATAAAGATAATTAAAAGTGCTAAAAAATATATTGCAGAAAAAAATTAAATGTAGGAAAAGTGCAAATGAGAAACACACTTAAAAGTATGTATCTATCTCTAAAAGCATGTTCAGATTACTAGAAGCCATAAGGATTAGAATTACTATGGAGGAGATTTGGCACTGAAATCTGTGGTTTCACTGAAATAGTGTGAGTAATTTCATGACTACAGGTTATGTGAAACCAAGTGCTAAATTTGCACAAGTGACAAATGAGGTTCTAAAAGATAATAGTGCTCAAATGGATATACTAATTGCTGGTGCAAACGATGTATACAAGAATGAAGCACAACAAATGCCAAACAGGTTAGAACATATTTTGGTGAACTATGCTAAAAACAAGAACATAGTAGTTACCAATATACCACATCGATATGATCTGATACAGCATTCCTGTGTAAATAAGGAAATAAGGAAAACTAACTTAAAACTAAAAATACTGTGCTCAAGATTTGCTAATGTTAATCTGGTAGATATAGGTAAACTAGGAAGAAACTTGCATACTACCCATGGGTTGCATTTAAACTCTTCTGGAAAAAATCACCTTGCCCATGAAATTAGAAAAATAATAGAACTTAAACTAAATAAACCCATACAACCTATGGTGGTATCCTCTAAAGGGGAGATAACTCTGCCACCTTTGGGAAACTTAGTGAGATTAAGGAATGTAAACCAAACTTAACAAAAAGAACCCTAAGAATATTATACCAAAATGTGCAGTACATATCTAATAAAATTGATATTCTGGATGTGCTGCTTGATGAAGTAAACTCTAATGTTACTGTAATTACTGAACATGGTCTCGTATGTAATGAAATAAAGTATGCCAAACTACGGAACTACACTTTAGCCACACATTTTTTTAGAAGTAATCATAAAGGTGGGGGTGTAGCTATTTATGTAAAGGAAAATACAAATTTTAATGTGCTTCCAAACATACATCAATATAGCAATGAAATGGATTTTGAATGTTGTGCAGTAAATATTACTGCTGAAATTGGCAAAATCATAGTTATAGGTATCTATAGATCGCCTAACTATAATGTGAATAGTTTTTTCAAAAGACTAAATACTATCTTAGCCATGTTGACTAATAAGGGACAAAAAATAGTGACAGCAGGAGATCTAAATATAAATGCCAGAGGAAACTCACAAGATTACATATTTACATATCTGACCATCATGCAGAAATAATTGATATTTACAATTATAATGGTGAGGTAAAAAATGTAATGTGGGCACAAAAAAGGGACATCACTGAACACAACATAGATCTTCTACGGGGAATGCTACAATCAGAGAACTGGGATTCTGTATACTCTACTTCTGATGCTAATGTAAAATGGGATACCTTTTTTTAAAATATTATTAGAATACTTTAACCTTGCATGTCCTTTAAAACGAAAGTGAATTATTGCTAAGCCTAAACAAAAAGTATGACTGAATGCTGAAACAAAAAATCTAAGAGAGAGGATGAAATCCATGTATGAATTTTACGGTATGACAAAATTTGAATTGTACAATGAAAGCTACAAAACATTAAAAAAAAGAGTACACCAAGCATCTTGCTAGGCAAGTATCACTAACATATAGTGCTTTAATTAGTCAATCAACAAATAAAACTAAAACTGCATGGAATATAATAAACAATCAAAGAAAAACAAAAAGCGAAGAGCATAATATAATGGATAGAGTCAACATGAAAAATTCAATGCCATGGCCGGGATTTGAACCACGAATCTCCTGGTTTCCGTCCAGTCGCTCCTAACCTTTGAGCTACGATGGTCAACGTGCCGTCCTGACCATGGTAGCTCAAAGGTTAAGAGCGACTGGACGGAAACCAGGAGATCCGTGGTTCAAATCCCGGCCATGGCATTGAATTTTTCATGTTGACTCTATCCATCAAATACCTTAGCCTATATACGGCTAGTGTGGAGAAATGATTAATTTCCATCAATTAACTAAAATAAGCATAATATAACTTTACAAATTAACGGTCAAACAACATCTAATCCTAGAGATATCTGTAATTTATTTAATCAGTATTTTATAAACATGATTAACCCATTAAAAAACACCAGTTAACTATCACCATACAAATATCATGAGGAACACAATTTATCTTACACCTACAACTGAAATTGAAATAAACAAAATCATAACTGAATTAAAGAATCAGTTCTCGTATGGAGTTGTAAAAAGGAACTTGTAGATATAATAGTCCATCTCGTAAATACGACAATGGAACAAAATACCTTTCCTGAATGCTTAAAGAACAGCATAATAAGACTGGTCTTTAAAAAGAGAGATGAATGTCAAATAACAAATTACAGACCCATAACTCTGCTCTCTGTCTTTAGCAAGATTTTTGATAAAGTTCTATATACACGACTGGTTATCTTTTTAAATAAACACAACATTTTAGCAAACACACAACATGGGTCTAGGAAAAACTACCCTACAAGCACTGCAGTTGTTGAACTTTTGCATGAAATATATACACAATTAGATAAAGGCAATCATGCAGTAGCACTCTTTCTTGACCTCTCCAAAGCGTTCGACATTATATCTATAAAAGTGTTACTGGATAAATTAGAAAATTATGGGATAAGGGGTAAAATGCATGAGATAATACAATCATATCTAATCGCAAACAATGTACAGAAATAACAAGCAAATTCAATGGTTCAACCAAAAGTTATACATCCACATATGACACTGTTAAATATGGAGTACCTCAGGGATCGGTTTTGGGGCCTCTATTGCTTATATTATACATTAATGACGTACCCAGATTTGAAAATTGTGCAAATGTATCATATGCTGATGATACGACACTTTTGTATTGGAATGAATCCATAAAGATCCTGGAAAATTCAATGATGGACTCAATAAAAGTAATTCTAAAATACTTGAATGACAATAACTTAAATGTTAATATATGTAAGACAAAACTCCTTCACCTTCAGTATTCTCAAAGTGCAAATAGCTCTGTTTCTCTAACTGTTAAAAACACAATTATCGAACATGTACAGCACATTAAATTTCTAGGACTTCTGTTAGACAAAAATTTATCATATGACTGTCATATTGACTTTATCTGTAATAGAGTAAGCTCAGGATTATTTTTGTTAAGAAGACTTTCTAAATACTTAGATACCACTATTTTAAGAACTGTATATTTTGGTGTAATATGTCATTACTTACAATATGGAATAGAGGTGTGGAGGAGCACAGGCATGCAAAACTTGAACAGGCTATTAATTTTGCAGAAGAAATTTATTAGAACTATATATAAGCTTGGCAATAGGAGTTCATGTCGTAATGTCTTAAGGAAAATAATTTGTTTACTGTAATCTCTTTGTATGTATATCAAGTAATAATATATATTGTAAGTAAAACTATACATATTACAAATTCTAACAATCAATATTATAGTCATTACACACGTGGAGTTATACATAGAATTAGTGTAAATAAAAGAACAAGTGAAGATGATCCATACATAAGTGGAGTGAAGCTATACAACAAACTGCCAAACACTTTAAAAGCTAAACAAGGATCAAACTTCAAAAACGATTTAAAGAAATATCTAATAGGGAAATGTTTATACAGAATAGATGAAATGTAGTGAGTATTAAACAACTGACTGTGACTGACAGTGTAAACTTGGTTTGATAATGCATATTTTTAAGTGTTAATGTAAATATATGTCTGCTTTGTTTCACTATAGTTTTGACAATGCTCGAAACATGTTGTACAACTTGTCTGTGGGCTAATAAACACATATATACATACATGCATACATTGTACCTATACCCCAAGTGGGTCATCCCCGGGAGGAAAAATGAGGCAAGAGAAGACAGAAGACAGCTGACCCAAGGAGTCATGACAATGCAGAGAGCAGGATCCCTACTATTTACCATTTGGAAACTTCTCCGGCAGGCCAACACAATTGGTATCCCACATGCCATGATCCGGAAATGGCCCACCAGGTCAACTCGGAGTCTGGAAACCTTCATACCAAACAAGAAAGTATTTACTAAGAGTGTTATCCTGTCATGAAGCGCCCAAGACACTCACTGACACTTCTACCCTGAAAGAGATCACCTGATGAGAGATGACATGAAATGATAATGGAGATGAAATGGAGGGACAGGAAATTTGGGTCATGTAATTAACCTACCTAGCATTAGCCTGGCGACCCGAAAAAAAAAAAGCCTTGGGTAAGATAGGTCAGCAATGGGAATTGAACCTGAATCTCCCGAATGTAGGCCACAGGCAAAACCACCTGAGCCATCCCACTCTGTACTAGAAGCCACACTTTCCTGCAACAGCATATGATTGTGTCTTGACTTTAATAAATGTTGATTAAAAATGCCTTATAGAGATATACATTTAAATCAAAGCTTTAGTGAAGGCTTCTGAATGTAAGTTCAATGGGGAACTGTTCCTCAATAACAGGCCACAGATTTTGATGAGCTATAAAATCATATAATAATAACAACTCATGACGCGACAGCCCATAGAGGGACAATGCCTGCCAACCCAACTGCCAGCCTCATGCCCACATATGCAAGGTAGAGGTGGGCAATCATCCAACCGATACGGGGAGGAGATGTGTTCAGCATCTCGGCACCCCCAGCCAGAAAGTTGGCTTTCTTGACCAGGGCCGCTTAACCTATCGTAAGCTCTTCAATTTCCTGACGATGCTGAGTGGGCTCCTGCCCTATACTCGGGACTTGAAATCCGCACCTCCAGGGGTGGGATCAATCCTGGGCCCTTTTCTGTAGCAGGAACCAAAGCATGGCACCTCAACCCTCTATGTCAATGTGTAGAACATAAAATCATATAATAATTACAAAAAATGACCTAAAAAAAGTTTTCATTTATAAGGACAATCACAATAAATTATTGTTCTAGCACAAACAAAATGTGTGTAGGTAAACTTTAGAATGTTAAAATCACTACTGGTTCAAATATCGGCTATAGCATTGAATTTTTCAGTTCTGATTAAAACTTTCTAAACCTAAACTGAGATTTATTTAATTTATTAAAATTAGTGCACAGACAGTTGTAAATGATTTATGCGTGAGTGCCACTACATTATGCTAAACAAATAAGTAGTCATAAGAACAATAATAAAATAATTTAGAATTTTATTAAAAATAAATTTTTGTTCCATGTTTTAGTCTGAAAATTAAAAAAAAAAAAAAAATTAACAAAGTTGTTTTTGAAGCAGGTGCTACAAAGCTATGCATTAAGTCTCTTAAGTTCTCAGATTACATAAAATTAGTAGTAAAAGAGGAAGTTTCACAGCCTATGACACTCAAGGATAAGAACAATATCAGCCTGAGTGTATACACTTAACATAAAAAAAGGAAAACTGACATGTTTCATCCCTAATTGTAATGATACTGCTCTCCTGACAGTTGGGTGATATAAAATGAAAACTGAGTACAACTCATGGTTTGGTGATAATGAAACTACAATAGAACCTTGTTTACCTGGATCAGTTGGGACCACGGCTGATCCGAGTGAACAAAAATCTGGGTTATCCAGAAAATGATGGAAAAAGAATAAAAATATGTACATCACTGTAATATTTTTAATGGAGTTTAGATATTACTGTCGGCACACTTTCACCTAAAAACACATTCACTGTTTTACTGTAATAGCCTATGTATTTGCACTTTGCACAATATAGCTACATAACAGTTGATAGTAAAAAAGGCAGTGAGTTTCTGCTATCTCAGTTTAGGGTATCACATCGCTTACAAGCATGGTGATTCTGTAACTGCTTTAACATTAGACATTCATTTGGAAATGTTTCAGTTTAACTCTCAAAATAAAGCATCAATTTCTCTATGTTTGCTACTACTTCTGCATGGTTCATAACATCAGCTGCTTCATTAACACTGTCTGAATCTGAATACTTTCATTTTCATTAACACTACATGATGCAATAATGCCTTCCTCTGTAATTAGTTTATAACCCCCATCATTGTCGATTGGCAACCAATTTGTCAGTCTTCATCAACATTGGAACATCTATCAATATTTTTAAAAATATCTACAAAATCTTTTTCCACACTTATTGTTTCCTCTTCTTTAATCTTGTTTTCTAGCAAGTCACACACACCAGGCCACAACTTTTTCCATGACTTTATCAGTTTCTTTTCCAACCTGGTCCCAAGCAGGTGAGATGAGTTCAATGAATTTGTCTGCTGTCAAGAGAAAGTACTGTACCTACTGAGAATAGTAATTTATTGTTGCACAGTAAGTCTTCATTTACTATGCTAAACAACATTTAAAAAAAAACTGATCCAGATTATGCAGACATCCTGGTTAAAGAGGTTTTACTGTATTCTGTTGTTTAAGGACTATGATACAATGAAGCACAAAATTAATACAATTTTGAGTCAAACTAATACTCAATGCTCCATTTATTGCTAGTATTTACCTAGAACGCGTTTCGTTAGGATCTTCCTAACATCATCAGCTGTTGTCGATTAATGGATGCCGGTTCAGTGAACTCCTCGGAGGTGATAGGTGCGTCTCTGTCGGTATCTTGATGATACCCAATTTCCAGTTCATCAAGATACCGACAGAGATGCACCTATCACCTCCGAGGAGTTCACTGAACCGGCATCCATTAGTCGACAACAGCTGATGATGTTAGGAAGATCCTAACGAAACGCGTTCTAGGTAAATACTAGCAATAAATGGAGCATTGAGTATTAGTTCGACTCAAAATTGTATTATTAGGTTTTACTGTATTCATATCAGCCTAGTAAGCAGTTGCTGGCTGACCTCACTATGGCACATCAGCTGTTCTTCTAGATTCAGGTTCAGATTTTATTCATCAAATATTTTATTATCAGTTTTATTCATCTGTTTCAGAGATATACTAGTTTAAAGTTTTAGTTAAGACTTGTATATTAAGCACTGTTTACATTTGCTTTTTATGTTCTTTAAATTCATAAAATGCATCTTTAACCAGGTAGGATTTAATTTCTTTTAATTTTATTTTTTCTCTTTTTATTTCTTTAATCCAGTAAGGTGAATTATTGAATAGATCCTTTGCATTCCATTAATACATTTGGTTTCTAAGAAGCCCCTTAATCTATTAAAGGGAAATATAGTTAGTTACTAACACTCCCCACATGGCAACCTTGGCCTTCGGGGTAACCTCACCCCACCAAGTGATGACCGGACCCATTTCTCAGGTGGAGGCACCCAGAGGGCGGTGTCCATTACCTCCGATGATAGGGTGATAGTGAAGATGGCGGTGAGGTGAGAGGACCTACAGTTTTTACCGTGGACTCCGAACCACGTTGGGCATAGGGGATACTTCACATGTGCTAGACAGAGGTGAAGGCGTGGATAGGGCCGACTTAAAATCGCCAACCCCAGAGCCGGGAATCGAACTCGGGACCCTTAGAACGGGAGCCGCGAACGAAACCACCGCGCTACCCCGGCGCCCCTTTAAAGGGAAATATTTTAACAGGTATTTTTTCCATACTGATCCCATAAGATAATTTCATAACCAAATGTGAGTGTATGAAGTATAGTCTTCTGGAGCTGTGCTACTTTCATCCATGATTTGTGCAACAAACAAACAAATTAATTGACACAAATGACTGATTTGTAAAACTAGTGTTTTGATATATATTAATTTTAATAATGCTATGTAAAGTTTAATCGCTTGTTTAATTTATTCTGCTTCACTGTGCTAGCTCAGTTTTGTACTTTTAATAGAAATCAAATTAAATAATAAAAAGGTCAAAGCAAAGGTAGTAGAAAATACAATCAGGATTTTTCATCAAAATGTTAAAAGTTTTAGGAACAAGAATTATCTTTTGATGTTTTGCTTGACTCAGGCTAAATAGATCCCGATGTAATTTGTCTTTCTGAACACTGGATGAGTAGCGAAGAAATTAAGTTCCTAAGTCTTAATAATTACAAACTTGCATCACATTACTGTAGATGTAGTAAAAAGTAAAGTATGGAGGTTCATGTAAACTAACCAGATCAAATTTAGAAACTAGGGAGGTGCCGAGGATAAGAGCTAAAAGCATAGAAATGCACTTTGAGGCTAGTGTAATAGAAATAACCAAACACAACATAATTATTATTTGTCTTTACAGAGCGCCAGATAGTGATATCAACACCTTAATAGCATCTTTAAATACCATTCTTGATAGCTTGCCATTGACTAAGGACATTGTGATAATCAGTGAGTGGAACATTGATTTTACCCCTGGTAAATTAGGGAAAATTATGCAAGAATTTTTACTACTTCAAAACCTTACACCTGTAATAAGTGTACCCACTAGAGTAACATCCCACTCAGTAACTATTATCGACAAAGCATTAATATAACAAGGTCGTCTTAAAGCTAGAAATGTTAAAGTAGTTGAAACAGGCTTCTCAGATCACAGAGCCCAGACTTTCCAAATTGCCTTGAACACTTTTAAGTATGATACAAGGAGCAAATACAGGATAGGGCGTATTTATAGTGATAAGAACATAAATGCATTTAGGGATCTATTAAAAAATGAAACGTGGGAAAAAGTGTACAAGGAAAAACATGTAAATGATTCATTTAAAACCTTTGCTAACATAATAAAACACTACCTTGACATTGCAATACCAAAAAAGAGAATAAAATTAGGGGGACAGCTCAAATGTAAGACATGGGTAACAAAAGGAATTAGGAAATCTGCTAGAAGGCTAAAATTTCTTAGCCAACTTAGTGAAACTGCAAACCAGAGAGTTTTAAACTATATTTTAATCAGATCCAAAAGAAGTAGCAAAGTCGTTTAATGATTATTTTATAAACATAGTTAACAAGCTTTCAGATAAACAAAATACACCTCGGGTGAGCAACCATGTCCCTAGGAATACACATACAATGTATTTCTATCCGGTTACACCTAATGAAGTTAGTATAATACTGAAAAACATGAGAAAAAAAAAAACTTCTCATGGAGTGGATGAGATTCCTGATTGTATTTTCAAACACTGTTATCAGTTGATGTGTGTTTGGAGGAATTTAGTAACAGTGACGTCAAAATTAATATAAAAATTATTTGTGGTTGGTTTATTGACACTCGTCACTTACTTTTTCATATATTTATGAGAGACTAGTTTCAAAGGCCCTGGCCTCCATTTTCAATCTCTTCCCAACTGGCAACTGATGTTATCTGCTCTCTCTGGTGGTGGAACTATGAACTTTTTTGTCAAATTATCTGCTGGCGGGATTTCAAAGTTCATTACGCGATCCTTATTTTTCCAGATGAATATGTTCTCCCATGTTGTCAATCTATTTTGGTTTATCACTCCTTTTAATAATTTTGGATTTGGATCAATGTCATGGTTTTCACTCCAAAAATGAAATGCTACTGCTGACTTGTCTTCTTGTTTCAATCTGATGTTTCTAAAGTGTTCTTTGACTCTGGTTTTTAAATTTCTTTTTGTTTGACCTATGTAGCATTTTTCACAATTCTTGCAATTTATTTGGTATATTCCAGATTTGTTACCTGAAGGAATTTCATCTTTTGTTTTTGAATTTAGTAATTTTAAAATTGAGTATCTATTAGTAGGTGCCAAGATGATATTTTGTTCCTTGAATATCTTTTTAAATTTATTAAATGTTTTTGGATGATATGTGAATGAACTGAATATGCTGTTGCTTTCTTTTTCTTTAATAAATGTGGTTGTTTCCTTAATGGTTTTCTTTAGTTTAGATTTTCTAATTTTCTTCAACACCAAACTTTTGTTGTATCCGTTTTCTTCTGCTATGTGTATTATTGCTTTTTGTTCCTTGAAATATTCTTCTTTTTCCATGGGTATGTTGACTAGTCTGTGTGTAAGGCTGTTTATTATTGCATGTTTATGCGTAATTGGGTTGTGGCTATTATTTTTTATATAATTTTCTGAATGTGTTGGCTTCCTGTAAATTCCAAATTTTATTTTTGTATCATTCCTGATGATATTTAGATCCAAGAAAGGTAATTGTCCATTGATTTCCTTTTCTATTGTGAATTTGATAGTCCTTTCTTGCAGATTGAGATGATGCATTAAAATTACTCAATCTGCAAGAAAGGACTATCAAATTCACAATAGAAAAGGAAATCAATGGACAATTACCTTTCTTGGATCTAAATATCATCAGGAATGATACAAAAATAAAATTTGGAATTTACAGGAAGCCAACACATTCAGAAAATTATATAAAAAATAATAGCCACAACCCAATTACGCATAAACATGCAATAATAAACAGCCTTACACACAGACTAGTCAACATACCCATGGAAAAAGAAGAATATTTCAAGGAACAAAAAGCAATAATACACATAGCAGAAGAAAACGGATACAACAAAAGTTTGGTGTTGAAGAAAATTAGAAAATCTAAACTAAAGAAAACCATTAAGGAAACAACCACATTTATTAAAGAAAAAGAAAGCAACAGCATATTCAGTTCATTCACATATCATCCAAAAACATTTAATAAATTTAAAAAGATATTCAGGGAACAAAATATCATCTTGGCACCTACTAATAGATACTCAATTTTAAAATTACTAAATTCAAAAACAAAAGATGAAATTCCTTCAGGTAACAAATCTGGAATATACCAAATAAATTGCAAGAATTGTGAAAAATGCTACATAGGTCAAACAAAAAGAAATTTAAAAACCAGAGTCAAAGAACACTTTAGAAACATCAGATTGAAACAAGAAGACAAGTCAGCAGTAGCATTTCATTTTTGGAGTGAAAACCATGACATTGATCCAAATCCAAAATTATTAAAAGGAGTGATAAACCAAAATAGATTGACAACATGGGAGAACATATTCATCTGGAAAAATAAGGATCGCGTAATGAACTTTGAAATCCCGCCAGCAGATAATTTGACAAAAAAGTTCATAGTTCCACCACCAGAGAGAGCAGATAACATCAGTTGCCAGTTGGGAAGAGATTGAAAATGGAGGCCAGGGCCTTTGAAACTAGTCTCTCATAAATATATGAAAAAGTAAGTGACGAGTGTCAATAAACCAACCACAAATAATTTTTATACTGTTATCAGTATTTTGTTACACCAGTGTGATATTTGATTAATGCTTCTTTTTCAACAGGCAGTGTTTCCAGACTGCATGAAAACAGCAAAAATAGTACCCCTTTTTAAAACAGGGGACAAGAGTAGAACTGAGAACTTTAGGCCAATAGCAGTCTTATCTTCCATCTCAAAAATATTAGAAAAGGCCATGTACAATAGATGTCAAAAATTTATTCAAAAACATAACATGCTATCTTTAGCGCAAAATGGCTTTATAAAAGGCAAATCTACTGAAACAGCTATGTTTAATTTCTTAGAGAGTGTGTATAGTTCATTAGATAAGAAAGAACATAACATAGGAATATTTTTACACCTTACTAAAGCGTTTGATCTAGTTAATCATGAAGTAATGTTGGAAAAACTAGAATGCTTTGCTATAAGAGGGGTAGCAAGTAGTTGGTTTAGTTCATATCTAAATCAACGTGAACAACTAGTTGAAATAGTGCAAATAAACCGCCATAATCTTACATCCAAAGTACATAGATCGGGAAAAAAACAGGTAACTTGTGGGGTCCATCAAGGTTCAGTCCTGGGACCTTTCTTATTTTTGCTATACATAAATGATTTAGCAAATCATCTACAGCCAAATAAGGTTGTACTGTTTGCAGATGACACATCCATAGATGTAATGGGAAGTGACAATGATGTTAAGTCTGACATACTGAGCTTAGACCAAAGAATGCAGGAATGGTTTATACAAAACAGGTTAATAATAAATAAGAATAAATCTTTAGCCATTTCCTTCAGCCAGATTCAGAATAATAATGTATATAAGCCGCAAATTAAATTAGATAAGGAATTGGTGCACTATAAACCCATTACTAAATTCTTGGGTATATGGATTGACGAGCACCTGAAATGGAACACACATGTTGAAAAACTGGCATCTAAGCTAAGCCAGCTTTGTTTTATGTTCAGAACCATAACAAATATTGCAAATTTGAACACTTTGAGGAATCTATACTTTGCTCATTTCAATAGCTTGCTAAAATTTGGAGTGATTTTTTGGGGTAACTGTGATAAAGAAAATATAATCTTTAAAATTTAAAAACGAGTAATCAGAACAATAGTGGGAAAGAAACAAAGGGATTATTGTATCAATTTATTCAAATCACTCCATATATTGCCACTTCCTTGTCTATATATACTAGAAGTCGTGATGTTTGTTAGAAAACACTTGGTTTATTTTCATACAAACTCTGAAAAACATGATTATCTCACTAGAAATAGGTATAAACTGAGCATGGTTACACATAATACATCACTATTCAGCAAAAGCATAAGACACTCTGGAATTACCTTATATAACAAGCTACCCGATAATATTAAACTCACCACCTTAGAAACTGCATTTAAGCACAAGGTGAAACATCTGCTTTTGCAACATTGTTTTTACTCAGTTGAGTTTTTAAATACTTTTCCATGAATCCCTTCAGGGTGTGTCATTTATTATACTAGGTTGACAATATCTGCACTTCCTAACTGTGTGAAAAAGTTCCTATTAGAACATTGTTTTTATAGTATAGTTTTTTTTTTTTTTTTTTTTTTTTTTTTTTTAATATCAACTACAGATAAATTGTTATATTGTACATACAGTTTCTGAATTTTTCATTTCTAAACTTTTGTTGTGTAAATGTTTACTGTATAATTTTTAGTTATAAATACTTGACGTGTCCTATATCATGTACTATGATCAAAAGAATGAATAAATTCAAAGATTTGACAAATGAAATAGAAAATTCCTGACTTCCAAGATTACATTGATCTCCTTTCTAAATTCAATCCCTGATTTCCTTAATTTGATACATGACAAAATGCAAAATTCACCTTAAATTCCTATATTTGTCACCAAAATTGTTAGCACAATGTTAACTTTTATTTATTTATTTATTTATTTATTTATTTATTTATCTATCTATCTGCTGTAGGAGTTAACCAGACTCATGGCATTGTGAATAATACAGACAATAATTTTCAAAAATATAAATATGAATTACAGTATTGTTGAAAATTTTTAGTTAGTAATAATAATAATAATAATAATAATTATAAAAGAAAAATATAAATATGAATTACAATATTGTTGAAAATTTTAGTTAATAATAATAATAATAATAATAATAATAATAATAATAATAATAATAATGATAATAATAATAATCTATTATTATTAATTATATTTTATTATTATTATTTATTATTATTATAACAGACTGTAAAGCATTTTCTGACATTGTCAGTTACAATTACATTGTTTACACACACACACACACACACACACACACACACACACACACACACACACACACACACACATATATATATAACTTACAATGCATTTGCCAATGCCAATAGAATTACAATTCATCAATCGTGTACAGTGCCTTATTTATTAAGTAAATCTTAAGCTCCTTTTTAAACATATTTTCTGACATAGCTTGCTTTACAGAATTTGGCAGTTTTTTGTATAAAATTAGTGCCATTACGTTTGGATCTTTAATACGACTATTTATACGAAAACCCTGTCTAAAAAAATCATTGTTGTGTCGTGTATTACTTACAATCATCTTCTCTTTGATACCAATACACAAGTTGAAGATGTCTCGTTAATGTTTCTTTATGTCTCTTTAGCATGTTGTAGCTGTGATGCTAATAATCTGACATACACTCACGTTACCTCCTTCATTCAGCTGCATGTTGATTGTGAACACAACCCCAATATTCTCACGTAAACTGCTTTGCTGCCTGTTCCACTGCTCATCAGCTCCTCACCACAGAGTTTTATTCATAACAATTTCAACAAATGTGTATGTTTAGTTGTTTAAAAATCAATATTTATGTAATTCTAACATTTACCCTACATTTTTTGGATCTGTTTGTGGCAAAATACTCTAGTTAAAAAGCTTAAAGGAAGGATATATGTAATCTCTTTTTCTTCAGCTGTCTATTACTCTAAGAAACATATTATTCTTGTGCAGTAACATGTATGTTATATCAAACTTAGGCACTGCAATAAATATTCTGTTTCTGCCAGACAATGTGTTATATCATAATATATCAATTGACCCACCCAACTAATTAATTAATCAACCAGTTAATTGAACATTTTTTTTGTATTTATAGCAAAAAATAGTGTACATTACACCACATATGGTTCTACCATGGATTTTCATGGAATATGATGAAACATTATTTTTCAATTCCAGGAAGTGTATCATTATCTGCAAAACTAATTAAATGGATTGTGAAGACGGCACCATGGATAATGTAGAACAAGTCCAAGAACAGCAGTGTACAGGAAACTTTAATGTGGTTAGCGATCTGTGCAGAATATGTGCTGAAGAATCAACTGACATCATCCACATATTTGGAGAACAAGGAACTGACTTACAGCTGGTTGATAAAATTCATATACATCTGCCAATAATGGTATTCTCATTTTTACATAAAAATAAAGAAATCAGAACATAAAAGAAAACTGAATCTAGGAGATATTGACACATTGCTTCACTTACACTGTTTTTCACAGGACATGTTTCATGAGTCCCGTGAAAAACAGTGTAAGTGAAGCAATGTGTCTTCTCAATTTACTTTTAACTTCTGCTTCACTGTCTCTACGCTTCTTTCAACTTTTATAAATCACAACACACTTTCTAACTGCAAGTTTTAAATATATTATATAATTTATAGCTAAGACATAATAAATGAACAATAGCCAGAGAGGGAGTTCAATTCAGAAAACATCAGAATCATTTGCTGGTGTTGCATTTATAATACATGATTCAATACCATCCGGCTTTCATTTCAAAGCTCTGCAATAAATAGGAAGATGCCTGTCAGTTTGGTTGCATGTACAGTAACAGAGGTGTGTCTCATAATGGCACTTAGGTTTCATAATTGAAACAACTTTGGTTTGAATTCTTGTTATATATGCTTTTTTTTTGTTTTTGTTTTTTTAAATTCTAATTTGTTAAATATATGGCAATGCCATTTTTCCCCATACTTAAAATATCTATTAGTTGTAAAATATTCATGCATAAAAATATAAACAAATTAGCACAAAGTGAATCGAGAAGATATTGACACATTGCTTCACTCGCACTGTTTATTCACAGGACATGTTTCAAGAGCTTTTGCTCTTATCATCAGCTGGTACTCGATTAGTGCAAATTGTGGTGGTTTCCTCTTTCTCTGTACCCTTGATAGATGGCGTGATGTACTTGTCAAAGATGTCCGGTGGTGGAGTTTCAAAATTCATGACTCTATGACGATTTTTGTTAATGAAGATTTTTTTCCCATACGGAAAGTTCTATGGGGTGATTAACGTATTTTATTAGAGATGTTTCCAAGTTGATGTTATTTCTAGTATTCAACAAATGAAAAGCCACTGCTGATTTTTCTGTTTCACCATTTTTAATGTTTCTTATATGTTCTTTAGTTCTGATGTTAATATTTCTTTTTGTTTTTCCTATATAAATTTTAGGGCAAGTTTCACATTTGAAATGTGAATTAAAAAATTCACCTTCCATCCATCAGCCTATAATAAATTCCAAAAAATCTTCTCAAAACACGACATAATTCTTGCATCTCAAAGTAGGTTTAATATCAGAAATTTGTTAAAAGGCCATCCCAAAAATTCAATCACTACCAAAGAAAAACCAGGAATCTATGAGCTCAAATGTGAAACTTGCCCTAAAATTTATATAGGAAAAGCAAAAAGAAATATTAACATCAGAACTAAAGAACATATAAGAAACATTAAAAATGGTGAAACAGAAAAATCAGCAGTGGCCTTTCATTATTTGAATACTAGACATGACATCAACTTGGAAACATCTCTAATAAAATACGTTAATCACCCCATAGACCTTTCCGTATGGGAACAAATCTTCATTAACAAAAATCGTCATAGAGTCATGAATTTTGAAACTCCACCACCAGACATCTTTGACAAGTACATCACGCCATCTATCGATGATACAGAGAAAGAAAAAACCACTACAATTTGCACTAGTTGAGTACCAGCTGATGATAAGAGCAAAAGCTCTTGAAACATGTCCTGTGAATAAACAGTGTGAGTGAAGCAATGTGTCGATATCTTCTCGATTCACTTAGTGCTAATTTGTGCTTCACTGTCCCTACACTTCTTTCAAGTTTATACTTTGATAAACAAATTACTTTTTTCGTCTTCATTATAGATTATAGATTATTTAATTGATACCAAATATTTAATTGATTAAATATTGGATTCCAAACTCCCTTTAGCGAGTTTTGCTTATGAATGGCACTGGCATGATCATGGGCAGTTCATAGTTGTGGAGTTCTGTATGATATGTTTGCAATCATCCTGACTTTAGCTATAGTTGAGTTCAGATATAAAGACAATGCTACAGATCCTTAGTAAATGATGCTAGCTACTGTGTGTTTCAGGCTGCAAAAACAGTTGAAAATCTCTATATGAATGGCTATGGGATGGGTGTGGTTATATTTGGTAGGGATTGTTTGTCATTTACCTCATTCAGGTCAAAAACTTTTGTCCACTCCTCAGCAGGACATAATATTTCTAGAAGAGCCAGGCACAATTCCGTCCAGCATGTTTCAACATTTAGAAGTAATAATAAGTTCCTTGGGTTGAATCATGAGTCTTGTATCGTTTGATACAGCAGGCTCTCTGCTTGATTGGTAGCTGTGAAGGGGAATGGTATAGATGAACAAAGATTATGTGGCTTCACTTTTGCAGAAGAAAATGTCTACCATAACGAAATAGCACAATTCCGTCCAGCATGTTTCAACATTTAGAAGTAATTATAATTTCCTTGGGTTGAATCATGAGTCTTATATCATTTGATACAGCAGGCTCTCTGCTTGATTGGTAGCTGTGAAGGGGAATGGTATAGATGATCAGAGATTATGTGGCTTCACTTTTGCAGAAGAAAATGTCTACCGTAACGAAATAGCACAATTCCGTCCAGCATGTTTCAACATTTAGAAGTAATTATAATTTCCTTGGGTTGAATCATCAGTCTTATATCATTTGATACAGCAGGCTCTCTGCTTGATTGGTAGCTGTGAAGGGGAATGGTATAGATGATCAAAGATTATATGGCTTCACTTTTGCAGAAGAAAATGTCTACCGTAACGAAATAGAGTAATATTCACAGAGGAGGTGACATTTTCATATACAGATGAGAATGAAAGTAACTATATATCTCCCCAGAGGACAATTTTATGAACAAAATACTTGACACAAATGGATCGTCAAGGTCACATGTGTATCATGTTGGGGTTAGATGTCATTAGATTGTCTAGATCTATTTTGGCAGCTTGATGGCACATATAGTCAGCAGTGTAAAGACATCCTTGAAAACATTCCTTTTGTAAGCATTGGATATCCTATTAAAAAGACTTACTGAGTCACACTTTATTAAAACTTCACTCACTTAACTATTAAATACAGGAACATTTTTGGGACCGTCCCAGTTCCAACCTCAACTGATTGGCAACTGACCACTATCCTCAGAATCAGTTGTCATATGGATCTCGTGTAATTCGCCCCCCTCTCTCAAAATATTTCCTACATGAGTTCATTAGACCACTCACTGAGAGCATGTTAAAAATTTAAAATATGTGAAATGGTGATCCTTGTTCTAGAAATGAAACTGCTGATTTTTCTGTTTGTGTGTATTTTATGTTCCTTTAGTGTTCTGTTAATCTAGTTTTAAATTTCCTTTTTGTCAATCCGATATAAAATTTGTCACAATCATCATACAAAATCCACCACATAGGAGAGAAGATTAAATTACTGAAACCATTAACAACTAAACTTGAACTTACAACATGGGAGAAGGTTTGTATTGTAAAAAACAGTCCACGTATTTTAAATTTTGACTGTTAGCTAATTAACTTATGTAGGAAAAATTGTAAGAGGGGGAGTCAATTACAAGAGGTCCACATGACAACCGATTGTGAAGTTAGTGATCAGTCACCAATCAGCTGAGGATGGGACTGGGATGGTCCTAAAAACATTCCTGTTTTTAATAGTGACTTGACTGAAGTTTTAATAAAGTATGATTCAGTAAGTCTTTTGACATGAAATTAGCTTCAATTTTAAAAATGATTTTATTCATAGCTATTTCAATTGGGTATTCTGATGGAATGATTGAACTCGAGCAGAATAAGCTCCCTGACCCAGAAATCAGCAGGTTTCAAATTTATTCTCGTAAAACAATAACAGCACAATGCATAATATTTGGGCTCCTTGCTCACCAAATTTGAATCTCATTGAGAAAGTATGGACAGAAGTGAAGTAAATGTTGTAGTTAAATTGGCCTGCAAGGTTTTGTAGGATCAAATACAGGGTATTTGGGAGGAAAGGTCCTGCCCATAGATGAGGGCATGGATGCCATGGCTCTCGAATGCGAGAGACCCTAGTGGTCTACGGGGGAAATATATGAGTCAACTGGAGAATTTAATGAGGACGGCATGTTGGTAGCTCAAAGGTTAAGAGCGACTGGACGGAAACCAGGAGATCCGTGGTTCAAATCCCGGCCATAGTATTGAATTTTTCATGTTGACTCTATCAAACACCTTAGCCTATATACGGCTAGTGTAGAGAAATGATTAATTTCCATCAATTAACTAAAATAATAAAGAGTTAAAAGATGAAGCCTGGGACTTAAGTACTTACGATAGTAAGTCGCCAGAAACGGTGTATCTCGAATGCA
The DNA here is from genome assembly GCA_030765055.1 of Mantis religiosa. NCBI lineage: Eukaryota > Metazoa > Arthropoda > Insecta > Mantodea > Mantidae > Mantis > Mantis religiosa. The sequence goes on from CM060947.1 coordinate 191,040,621, forward strand.
AGAGCCCCTAGTGGTCTACCGGGGAAATATATGAGTCAACTGGAGAATTTAATGTCAGGAGGACATGTTGGCCATGGTAGCTCAAATGTTAAGAGCAACTGGACAGAAACCAGGAGATCCGTGGTTCAAATCCCGGCCATGGCATTGAATTTTTCATGTTGACTCTATCAAACACCTTAGCCTATATACGGCTAGTGTAGAGAAATGATTAATTTCCATCAATTAACTAAAATTATACCAACTTCTTTAAAAAAAGATTTGAAAATGTTTATTAACCCAAGGATGGTAAGTAAATTTTTTAAATTTATAATCATCTTTTATTTTTTTAAGAGTCGAAATATCGTTAACACTGTTTTGGTATTTAAATTTTTCAATTTTCTTTTGTATAAAATCTTTATTAAAACCATTAATTAAAGCAGTATTAATAATATGTTTATATTCTTTATTAAATTCTTCTTTATTCTGGGGTATATTTATTAATCTATAAATCAAACTATTAAAAACAGCAATTTTATGTAGAAAAGGGTTAAAACTTTTATTTTTTATGTAGTTATCAATATGAGTAGATTTCCTATAAATACCAAAATCTAATTTGTTATTATTTCTTATTATTTTCAAATCTAGAAAAGGAAGAAATCCATTAATTTCAGTTTCTAATGTGAATTTTATAGCTTTATCTTGTAAATTTAGTAATTTTAAAGCATCATTAATTTGTTTTTCAAGAACAATAGCAAACATATCATCAACATAGTACAAAAGTGAATCGAGAATATATTGACACATTGCTTCACTCACACTGTTTATTCACAGGACATGTTTCAAGAGCTCTTGCTCCTATCCTCAGCTGATACTCGACTAGTGCAAGTTGTAGTGGTTTCTTCTTTCTCCGTATTGTCAATAGATGGCGTGATGTACTTGTCAAAGATGTCCGGTGGTGGAGTTTCAAAATTCATGACTCTATGACGATTTTTGTTAATGAAGATTTTTTCCCATACGGAAAGGTCTATGGGGTGATTAACGTATTTTATTAGAGATGTTTCCAAATTGATGTCATGTCTAGTATTCAAAAAATGAAAAGCCACTGCTGATTTTTCTGTTTCACCATTTTTAATGTTTCTCATATGTTCTTTAGTTCTGATGTTAATATTTCTTTTTGTTTTTCCTATATAAATTTTAGGGCAAGTTTCACATTTGATCTCATAGATTCCTGGTTTTTCTTTGGTAGTGATTGAATTTTTGGGAGGGCCTTTTAACAAATTTCTGATATTAAACCTATTTTGAGGTGCAAGAGTTATGTTGTGTTTTGAGAAGATTTTTTGGAATTTGTTATAGGCTGATGGGTGGAAGGTGAATTTTTTAAAAGGTTTTTTCTCTTTTTCTCCTGTAGGTTCTAGGGTGGTGGTTTCTTTTATTTTCTTAGCTTTGTTGAGTCTGTTAACAGTTTTGTCTACTAAATTTGGGTTGAAACCGTTGGATATAGCTACTTTTTTTATGTGTAGGTATTCTTCTTGATAATCTTCTCTGTTTAGTGGAAAGTTGATCATCCGAAAGATTAAACTGTTGAAAATGGCATGTTGGTGTTGTTTTGGGTTGAAACTGTTGTTCTTAATGTAATTATCTGTGTGTGTCGGTTTCCTGTAGATACCAAAAGTGAGTTTGTTGTTCATTTTTTTTATCTTGATGTCCAAAAAGGGGAGCACACCATCCTCTTCTGTTTCCAATGTAAATTTTATAGCTGGATTTTGTATATTCAAAAGTTTAAGACCATCTTGTATGAGTTTTTTAGGTACTATTGCAAAAATGTCGTCAACATAGCGATACCACACTTTGAAATAATTTGGAAAAGCTTTTGTGATGTGTGTTTCAAAAGCGCTCATGAATAAATCTGCCAAGAAAGGAGACAATGGGTTGCCCATAGCTAGGCCCGTTTTTTGTTTATAGATCTGTCCATTAAAGCTGAAAAAATTTTGATTGATACAAATTTCTGTAAGTTGTGAAAGTTCTTCTATTTCTTCAGGTGTTATTTGTATTGATTCCAGCCATTTTTTGAGAAGTGGAATAAATTCATTGGTAGGTATACTTGGATATAAAGAAATGACGTCAAAGGAAACTAAAGCATCTGTAGAGTTGATCTTTGTGTCCTTCAGGAGATTTAACAATTCAAACGAGTTTTTGATACTTAAATTTTCAAATTTTGTGAAGGATCTGAAGATTTGAACCAGCCATTTTGATAGTTGGTAAGTGGGTGCATCAATGTTATTAATTATTGGTCTGAGGGTAATTTCAGGTTTATGTATTTTGGGTAAACCATATATGTATGGTGTTTTTGGACTGTCTATTTTATTGTTCAATTTATCTCTTTTAGTCATGATTTTACTGTTTTTAATTGCTAATTCCACAGATTTGCATGCTTTCTTTAATGGATTGTTTTTTAGTTTAACAAATTCTTTTCCGTTTAAAAGGTTGTCCATTTTTTTGCGATAGTCTTCTTCGTCCAATATTACTATTTTGTTACCCTTTATATATGAATTTTTATATGAATATCTTTTTGAATTTGCATTTTGAATATGATCTAGAGTTTCTAAGCACTGTGTTCTGATCGTAGATTTTTTGTATTGGGCAAATTATATATCGCTATTTCAATGTCCGCGATATAGTTTTCAATGTTTTTTGTGTAATCTACACATGTTTTTAGGTCTTTGTTTAGAAAATTTATATAGGAAAAACAAAAAGAAATATTAACATCAGAACTAAAGAACATATGAGAAACATTAAAAATGGTGAAACAGAAAAATCAGCAGTGGCTTTTCATTTTTTGAATACTAGACATGACATCAATTTGGAAACATCTCTAATAAAATACGTTAATCACCCCATAGACCTTTCCGTATGGGAAAAAATCTTCATTAACAAAAATCGTCATAGAGTCATGAATTTTGAAACTCCACCACCGGACATCTTTGACAAGTACATCACGCCATCTATTGACAATACGGAGAAAGAAGAAACCACTACAACTTGCACTAGTCGAGTATCAGCTGAGGATAGGAGCAAGAGCTCTTGGAACATGTCCTGTGAATAAACAGTGTGAGTGAAGCAATGTGTCAATATATTCTCGATTCACTTTTGTACTAATTTGTGCTTCACTGTCCCTACGCTTCTTTCAAGTTTATACTTTGATATCATCAACATATCTATATCATGTTTTAAAAATTAAAGGAAAAGCTTTAGTGACTTGAATTTCGAAAAAAACTCATAAAAAGATCAGCAAGAAAGGGTGAAAGAGGATTACCCATTGCTAAGCCAGAAGTTTGTTGAAAAAATTCACCATTAAAAGTGAAATTTTTTTTATCCAAACAAAAATCAGTAAGTTTAACAAAATCAACTATTAAGTCCTCGTGTAAATTTATTGAATTCAACCACTTTTTTAAATATATTAAAAGTTTTTCTCTAGGAATACTAGGAAATAAGGCGGTTACATCAAAAGAAATAAGTGTATCAGTTTTAGATAATACAACACTATCAATCTTTTTTATTAGTTCAGAAGAGTTTTTAATATTTAAACTTTCAAATTTATCAAAATCACTACATTTTTTTGTGTAACAATTTTGAATTTTCCTAATATTCACAAGCCTGGTAATAAAATGAGACCTATTGTTAATTGTATGAACTCACCAACTTGCAATTTAGCAAAATGGTTACACAAAACATTTAGTAATTTTGATAAATTTGAAAGTTTAAGTATTAAAAACTCTTTTGAACTAATAAAAGCAAAAGCAAAATTAGTCCCCAGCAACCCAGTTTTACCAAAACTGTATTGTCTACCAAAACTTCATAAAAAAGATAACAGTGTTAGACCGATTATCAGCAATATAGATGCACCTACATATCATTTAGCAAAGTGGTTAGTATGCGAAATGGATTTCATACAAAGATATGCTTCTCTCGGAATAAAAAACAGCTTAGAATTGGTTGACAAATTAAATAATGTAAATATAAACACTAATGAAATTTTAGTCTCCTTTGATGTTAGCTCATTATTTACGAGCGTACCTACAGAAAAGCTACTAAATTTGATTAAGCTATGGCTCTCAGATCAAGGTTTTACTGAAACCCAAATTGAAGAATACAACAAACTCTTTAATTTATGTATCAACCAAAACAGCTTCATGTTCAACCAAAAATATTACAAACAAACTTCAGGTTTAGCCATGGGCAATCCCATCTCACCGTTATTAGCGGATTTGTATATGAGTTATTTGGAAACACGGGTGACAGCAGCATTTCCACATATTTTTAAAGTGTGGTTTCGTTATGTGGATGACATATTTGCCATAATACTAAAGAAGTTAGCACAGGATGCGCTAAAATTATTGAACCTGCAAGACCAATCCATAAAGTTCACCATTGAAACAGAACAAGATGGATGGTTACCGTTTTTGGATTTAAAAATTATAAAAAAAGGAGACAAATTAGAGTTTGGCATATATAGAAAATCAACACATGTGGATAACTACATTAAAAACAACAACTCCAACCCAAAAGAACACCAATATGCAGTATTTCACATTTTAATCCATAGGCTAGTGAACATCCCATTGACTATAGAAGAATATACCAAAGAAGTAGATCGCATTAATTATGTTGCAACTGTGAATGGCTTTGATCCAAAATTTATTAAAAAAATGATAAACAAGCATAAAAGACGGAAAACCATCAAGGACGTTAGCACTTTAAAAGCTGACGACCCAAAGAAAGTATATTGCAAATTTACGTATCACCCTAAGGCATTTAATAAATTCAAAAACATTTTCCGTCAATTTTAGATACAACTAGTACCACACAACAAATATAACATGAGAAACATGCTGAATCACCTGCTAAAAAACACAAGTCCAACCAACAAACTATCCGGAATTTATAGCGTAAGATGTGAGGATTGCCACGGAATTTATATCGGAAAAACAAAAAGAAACCTAGAAACAAGGATGAAAGAACACATGCAATGTATTAAATACAAACAGACAGATAAATCGGCCATAGCCCATCACTTCTGGTCAAAAAATCACAACATTTCCAAAGACATAAAACTTTTGGTACCGGCAAAAAAGTATTGGGAATTAACAGTTTGGGAAAATATACACATTTTGAAGAACAAAAAGAGAGCAATGAACTTCGAAATTCCAATAGTAGATGACGTCATTCAACTCATTGAACAGCGCCAGGAGAGGGAGGCGGTCACCTGAAGAACCAGTAGAACATCAGCTGAGGATGGGGACGCGGTGTCCTTGAAACATGTCCTAATTTAAAAAGTAAGTGGAGCTTAAGTGTTTTTAAATTGGTTTAAAAAGTGTTTTTGATTGATGAAGCTCCACTGTTTATAAATACTTCTATTTATAGTTTTATTAGATTTTGGTATTTATAGGAAATCCACTCATATTGATAATTACATAAAAATTAAAAGTTTTAACCCTTTTCCACATAAATTTGCTGTGTTTAATAGTTTGATTTATAGATTAATAAATATACCCCTGAATAAAGAAGGATTTAATAAAAAATTATTTAATAAAGAATATTATTAATACTGCTTTAATTAATGGTTTTAATAAAGATTTTATATAAAAGAAAATTGAAAATTTTAAATAACAAAAAAGTATTAATGATATTTCTACTCTTAAAAAAATAAAAGATGATAATAAATTTAAAAAATTTACTTACCATCCTTGGGTTAATAAACATTTTCAAATTTTTTTTAAAGAAGTTGGTATAACTTTAGTTCCTCAAAATAAATATAGTATTAAAAATGTACTAAAATTTCCTAAAAAAGATATAATTCCTAATAATAAAAAAATTTGGTATTTATCAATTTAATTGCTTAGATTGTGATCAGGTTGGAAAGATGAAACTTAGTTTGGAAACCAGAAAGAAAGAACATTTTCATAACATTAGATATAAACAAATTGATAAATCGGCCATGGCTGATCATTTTTGGTCATTCAACCATGAAATAAATCCCGAAGTTTAATTATTAAAACAATTAAATGTTCCCATAGATTTAATGGTTTGGGAAAAAAGATTTATTCTAAAAAATAAAAATCGCGTAATGAATTTTGACATAGTGGCAATTGATTCTGTATTTAGGTTTGTTTCGTCTTCAGATGTTGGTAATAAGTAAATACATAGTATCCTTGACAACGAAGTGTGTTTGACAACGAAATGTGTTTGACTGAAGATGTGGGCAAATGCTTACGAAATTAATTTCACATAGAACGTAGAAGTTTGGTCATCAACTTCTTAAGACAAGTGGAAAATAATCACTAAATATTTTATTTGTATTATGTTTATTATTCCACTGTAACTAGTTTCATTTTCTGTGTAATACGCATTTTTTGTCAGAACTACATTAAATTTGTTTCACGTGTAAGTGTAACATTTTAAGTGAAAGACGGCGTCAAATTCTGTAAGTTATACGAGCAACATGCATAATTATATCAACAACTTTTATACTAATTATTAGAAAAACAAAATTAATTACCGAATATACGACAAATAAATGTTTACATTTTACGGTTATTTAAAATGGCGGTGTTCTACATCTAAGGCCTGCAGCCGTCATTGATGTGCCGAAACTTAATGATCAGTGGAATAACAAATAACACTCGAATAACAGTTTTATAATAATAATAATAATAATAATAATAATAATAATAATAATAATAATAATAAAATTCTTCTTTAAATGTGATATACCTACAAGGTAATTAAGAATATTTTAGAAACTGTGAACATAAACTCTCTTAATGGGGCTTACAGATTAGCGATCTCTCAGATACTTTTACAAATGACCAAATAATGCAGGAGGGGAGCCTAAGTTTTCCAAACATAAAGGTTCAAGTGGTGAGGAAACATTGGGAAGATACTTCACCCGGGAGATACTCAATCGGTAATCAAAACCTTGTCTCCGGGAGAAACACATACATCATACACCATACTATACTAAAGCGACGGGCTGCAGAGTATGTTAATATTCATTAACTATTATCCTCACTTGTAATGGAGAAAAAATGGAATAGCTAGGGACAAAACAAAGCCTTCCAATGCGATGAAAACTCTTAATAAGTACTTTTATCCCAAAATAAATGCTATCACAAGAAATAAACTTATCTGAGAAAAATATTAGCAACAACGACTAAATAATCAAAGAAATCTAAAACTGCAACTCTTTCTTTTGTTCTGACTGTGCACCCCTAACTTATCCTCAGGACTGTCATTAAGTACTGAGTTATTCTTTAAACTGAAAGAAGGGTCATTGACCAAAGTGAGTGTCTACCTGCTAGGGTTGAAAAGCCGGACTTAGTGCAGTGTAGCTAGTAAGCAAACGTTTCTCGTATTGTGAAGGTGTTTTTCGACAGTTTGCAAAAGTGTTTTTTTAGATATGAAGAGGAACGCAAAAATCGATAGTTTTTTCAAACCTACCAATGCAAGCAAGATATGCAGAACTAGCGCTTTAATTGAAGTTGTTGAGTTAAAAACTAAAAATGAGATGTGTAGTGTTTGTATTGCGAGTGAAGAACTTCGCAGTTTTAATGCCAGCTGTGATATCGGCATGTTGGTGCAAGAAACAAACTGTGTCAACATTCCTAGAGATTATTAAATTTTAGATGAGTCGCGTTTTTTACACATCTGCTTCACTTTCGTAAAGTGAAAGCAGATGTGTAAAAAACGCGACTCATCTAAAATTTAATAATTTTTCGCTTCACTGTGGTGTTCCAATACAGTTGAATCTCGATATATTCCTAGAGATGTTGACATACTCACAAACGATTTGAAGCCTAATAGTTCATTTGTGTTTCCCGTATGTTTGCATGGCTCTAAGAGACTCAGTTTTCAACATAAGTGGCTGGATAGGTAAGGGTGGATAACATACTCAAAAGTGCAAGACGGTGCATATTGCCGTTACTGCATTTTCTTCTGCAAACAAGGCGCAGGTCAAGGCGGTCACCAAAACTTAGGATATTTGGTGACAAAACCATTTTATAAATGGAAGGATGCTGTAGAAGCATGTAATAATCACCAGGCAAGTGGTTATCATAAAAACTGTGTCTTATCAGCCGAGCGGTTTTTGGCAATAGAGAATGGCAGGGAAGAAGATGTGGCATCTCAGATTAATAGTCAGAGGGGAAAATAGGGAAGCTCTTCTACCTAATAAAAACTAATACTTTGCAGACAAGAAGAACTGCCTCTCAGAGGTGATTTAGATAGTGGTCCCTCAATGTTATCAAAGCCTGATAAGAAAGACAGAAAATTTCAAGCTCTCTTACACTTTTGTCATGATGCTGGTGACAAAATATTAGAAAAGCATGTGGCTAATGCGAAGAAAAATGCAACTTATATTAGCCCCGAACGAAGTCCTGGGCATATGTGCCGAAATAGTATTAGGAAAGGTTCTCAGTGTTGTAAATGCTGCAAAATGCTTTAGTGTCATTGCTGATGAAGCTTTAAATATTTCCGGAATGGAGCAGCTATCTGGTCAACTCTGACCATGTTTTGAGAGAAGGCTTTATGGAATTTGTGCCATACAAGAATGCGTTAACCTTGGACTAAATATGAGTAATCTGGTGGGACAGGAGTACGGTGGTGCTTCTTCTATGGCTGGAAAGTTCAGTGGGGTTCAAGCAAAAGTGAAACAGCTATATCCAAAAGCTTTATTTGTTCATTGTGCTAGTCATAGACTAAATTTAGCTTTGTCCTCTGCACTTACTACAACTCACATTCGTAATTGCTTAGGCACTATGAGTGACATTTGTGATTTATTTCGCAATCATCCTTTTGCTGGCAGCGCTTTAAAGAATAGCATCAATGAGCTGTTACCTACCAGTAAGAAATCAAGACTGATTGGCCTTTGCAATACAAGATTTGTAGAGAGGCATGATTCTGTCATTGTGTTTGTGGATCTTCTAGAACCAATTGTTTAGAGCCTTCAGAAGCTTTCCATAAGCAACAAATCAATTTCCAAAACTGCAGCACAACTATTGGCAGCCATAGAGAATAGTGCCTTTCTAATCTCACTATTGACATGCGAGAAACTTCTGTGTTTCACAGTGCACCTTTCTACGTATTTGCAAAGCCCAGAACAGGATTTTAGCTCTGCTTTGGAATATGCCAGTAATGCAGTAAAGCAGCTGGAAGCTTTAAGAAAGAATGCTGTTGAAGAATTTCACAAAATCTTTGAGCTGTGTTCAAACACTATGAAATCCCTATTTGACTCTGAAATCAGAATTCAAAGACTGGCAGGGAAGCAGACAAAAAGGGACAATCTCCTAGCAGATACAGCAGAGGAGTACTTCAGAAGATTCCATGCACTGACGAACTGATTTCGAGTCTTAAGGAACGATTTGAACAGAACAAAGATGTATCGTCTGCTCTCAATATTTTACTACCCAGAAATGTAGGAGAAACTAAAGCTGATAGGTTAAACAAGCTTTCTTTATATTTAGGCGGAAATATCATTGATAGTGAAACACAGGCAGAATATCGGTTGTGGTGTCAAAAATGGAAATTCACAGAGAAACAAAATAGACCGAATGATGCCATAAGTTCTTTGGTAACATGTTCTGCAGCATTATATTCCACAATTCACTATCTGCTTAAAATTTTAGCCACCCTACTCATCTCAACTGCCAGTGCCGAGAGATCGTTTTCAACAATAAAACGGTTATCTACTAAAGAAAAAACAATTCAACTATCCCAAGATGTCAAAGGATCTTTCAACAAAAATCAAGATACTCTGTCAGTTTTCATTGATTTTGAAAAAGCATACGATTCAGTATGGAGGCATAAACTTCTTGAGAAACTTCAAAACTAGGCATTCAAGATAACATGCTAAATTGGATCACTCAGTTTCTCTCTCAACGTTTCTGTGCTACAAAATACAATGACAGTACATCCAAATTCCGACAAATAAAAATGGGCCTACCACAAGGTGCAGTACTGAGTACAACCTTGTTCAACATCTACATCAATGATCTTCCCGCGGCTGTATCAAACACAGAAATAAAGGCAGCACTTTTTGCAGATGACATGATCATGTGGACATCATCCCCACAAATAGAGAAATCTAAAACTTCAATGGAAAAGGCTCTGATACTATTGGAAAAGTGGACTGACATCAATTTGATGAAAATAAATACTGATAAAACAACATTCCAAATATTTAGCTTAAAAAAGAGAATCCCTAAACTAAATCTGCAGTTCTAAAAAACAAACCTGAAACAAACATATGAAACAAAATATTTAGGAACAATTTTTTATTCAAAATTATCTTGGAGACATCATATTGAAGTAGTAGTAAACAAATCAACCACAAAATTTTCAGTTTTGAAAAGATTAGCTGGAGTCAAGTGGGGCAGTAATTGGGAGACATTGAACACCACATACAAAACATTCATCAAGCCAATACTTCTTTATAATGCAGAGGTATTAATTGCAGCAAACAGTTCTAACATAAATCACCTAGAAGTATGCCAAAATCAGGTCCTGCGACTAATAACCGGTGCAGCAAAATCAACTTCAATCGCGGCAATGCAAGCCTTAACTCGGAACTAACCAATACATCTAACTGTAGAGGAGCAGGCACTAATACAGCATGAAAAAATGTTGCGGTTAAAAACAACAAAATGGGAGAAAAGATTACAACACAAACAAGTTTCCCACACAAAGTTATGGGATTAAAAACAGATCTAAATCTTCCTAATTCTAAAGAAAACATTTTGATCAAAGAAAACCCACTGACTTTTGAACCAATTAATATTCAATTAATATTCAATTAGATTTAGAACAAATAGTTGCAAAATCTGAAACTTCCAAACCTGTACTAAAAGCACTAGCATTAGAAACTGTGAACAATAGATACCCACCTGAAGAATGGTTACATATCTACACAAATGGATCTAACTTGGACAACAACTCAGGAGCAGGAATTAAGTGTGCACTGTTCTCATTCTATCAACCAGCAGGATACCACACAACAAATTTTGATGCAGAAGTAAGGGCTATTCATATTTCACTCCAACACCTTCTATACAGAATAGATAAATTCAAAAATGCTGTCATACTTTCTGATTCTAAAGCAGCATTATATGCAATAAGTTCATATAAAATGAAGTCAATCCAAATTAAAGAATGTCACAAAATGATCCAACAACTTCAAAAACTACAGAAAAGAATTATATTACAGTGGATACCTGCACATTGTGGAATTGCTGGAAATGAATCAGCTGATTTTCTTGCCAAAAAGGTGCAAATTTAATTCAGAACAAAAGTTAAAACTTACCCTTTACGTCTATAAAAAGATTAATCAAAAGCAAATATAAAAACAAACAAAACCAATCAATATCTAACAAAGCCAAAGATGAAAAATGGAACATTTTAATTAAAAATCTAGAAATTATTCCAGAAATCCCACGTAAAGCTGCAGTAGCAAATTTTAGATCTTACAGAACATGATTACTTGGCCAAACACTTAACACAGAATATTAAAGTCCAAATTGTCCTCTGTGCAACAAAGAAGAGGAAATGACTGAAGAACATCTTTTAACCTGTGAAATCCTACCTGCTGGATCCACTACACAGAAATATTGGAGAGCAAGAGAGCTAATGACTTCATTGCCAAAGCCTGGCATTTGAAAACAACAACAACAATGAAACGGCTCAAAACGTACCTCAGAAATAGAACTAGTGTTGAGCGTTTAACTAATCTTGCATTATTGTCTGTACACTGGTATCAGAAAATCAATCATGAGGAAGTGTTGAACATAATGGGCAGGAGAAGCAGGTGCATCAACTTAGTACTGTAGAACTACTTAAGCTTCGTGTACATAGTGTAAATAGTGTGAAAATATTTTCCATATAAACTGAAGGACTGTAATGGAAATGCATCATGGACAAGGCTTCACTTCAACAGTTTCCCAGCTCTTTGTGGTGAGTTTTCAAGTTAGACCCTTTTAATGTTACTAATATATTATTTATCTTGCATGTCTAGGAAATTTCTAGTAATTGCTGCAGTATTTCATGTGTATATTTTGGCTGGAGTCATATTTGCTGCTTTTATAGTTTTGTTAACCTGTCAATAGGTTTATTATCCTCTATATAGTAAGGAGATATTGTATTGCACCTACATCAATATACTGCTCTGAGTTTTGACCCTAGATACACGTATAGAAGTATCATTGTGTTAATGTAACAGCGTATTTCAAAAACAAAAAATTGCAGATATATTTACATTTAGGATGTTTTGAAGATGTGACACGAAGGTTTTGAAAAATTTTCCCTACACCAAACCATCCTTTAAATGGAAGAACTTTCGTAAATTGTTTATGTTCTCAAAAACATGTCTAATGATTCCGATTAAAATGCTTCACGTTTGAGACACAACAATCTGAATATTCTGGGAATAGGTGATAAACACCACTTCAATTTCACTGATTATTCAACTAAGAAACCATGGCATCATAGATAAAAATATCAGGTTACAAGAGAATGTGGGGCTCATAAAATATGCAACTCTGGCAATTTCTAGTTTCCTTGCAGCTGTTTTTGAAACATCTCATGCTATGTAACAAATTTTATGTACATTTGACAGTCTCAAAATTGTAAGTTGTTTTATTTTTCAGCTGCATAATTTCATAAGGAACTTAGTTTTTTATTTATTTATTTTTAAATACTTTAACATCCTTTAACCGGATTATCATATTGAGTAGTAAATGAAGTGAATGATACCCTCAAATTAGTCCAGGGCCACTAGAACTTAAGTTTTATCCGACATTCATCGTCTTAAGATAAGGGAAGGCCCTGTAAAAAGTCCTGTTCAGGGAACTTATCTTGATCTCGATTGGAACTCGCTTTAGCGGTGCTCAACTTTCGCTCATATGAGCGGAGGTTGGACTTTGTCACTTCACCCCTCTTCCTCATGAAAGCATTTCCCCTTTATTTGCTTGCTCTATATAATGGAATGTTGCATCTTATCTTCGCAGACAGTGCGTGGAGGTAAGCCCTCCTTCCCTTGCGTGGTAAGGTTGGCCACTACCTCTTCACTGGGAGTCAGACACGCTACCACCACATTATGGAGGCGGGCTACAGTTGAAATCATTTATAACCAGTTTGACTGATGACGATACGGAATAGGGCAATCGTGCTTTATATGAATAGTAAAACTATGTGAACCAAAGAGACTCATGTCAGTGTACAGCATCAATGTTTACTACCTCTACCACATGCTTAGTAAGCACAAACGTGTTACATTTCATTTAAAAAAAATTGATATCGAGATGTCACTAGGAATACAAGTTTTGAGAAAACCAGAACAAAAAAAAAAATTAAAAAAGAATATCCACATGCGTGCTCCAGTGTGTATGTTTTTTTTTTTGTGTTTGCTAATAGCATATTACAGAACCCAAATATTGGAGGAATACAAAATGTAGGTTTTAATTTTGTTATCTTTCAAGGATGCGAAACAAAGATTTTCAAGAAAATCGTCCAAAAATGGCTTCAATAATTTTAATTAAAATACCACATATTTAAGATAGCCTATTGTGAATTTTCTGAGGATAAACTCTGAAGTCCACTTTACTGGAAGTGAAGTTCGTATAACTATTCTAAACTTAAGAAATTAACGAAAATTTACTGCACAGCAGCTGTAGAACTCGTTAAAATATACAAATAATGTCAATTACAATAATGTATTGCAAGGTTAACCAATTCCAATATATTATTTGTTGGTGATTAGAATTCTCAGATACTTACTTAAAGGTATGTAATTTTTAACTTCTAAGTTCCTATTCCCTTTTTCATTCAAGGAGAACTAATACTTTAAATGCATCAATCAGTGATTCACTTTTTAAATATCTGATTATTGCTTATACCAGTTTATCCCAGCTATAAGAACAAAAACTGTGCAGCTAAAGGCCTTTCTACAGACTTTATCCAAAGAATCAAGAAAACAAATTTTTATAAGAAGAATTTTGTAGAAGCTTGGGTGGAGAAAGTCAATTTTTTTTCATTTTTTTGTAATTTTACGTCCTCCAACGTTAAGTCATATCGGATGTTGACTGAAATGGGTGAAATGATGCTCAACTGTGTCCAGGGTCCATGGAGCTTAGAGCTACCCAACATTCGCCTTGAAGGATAAGGGAAACCCCCGGAAAAAACGTTATCCAGGCAACTCATCCTGAGCGAGATTCGAACTCGGGACTTCTTGAACGTCAGGCAGACACGCTACCATCTACGCTAGCGGTGCAGGCAGGGGAGAAAGTTATGTGAATGTAACATAATACATTTGTTTTTAATTTTTATTGACATGATAAAAACACATTCCTAATTAACTATTAAAAGAAAATAATTCAACGCAGAATTTTTGGATCCCCCCCTCCTCCCGGAAATTAACTTCTAAATACGTGCCTGGGAGTAAGTGATGATCTTATAAAAGAAATAACTAAGATATATAGAGGAATTAAATTTTGTGTAAGATGTGAAAGGGATAAAATAACAGAGATGATTGAATAGAAGATAGTTTTAAGGCAGGGGCTGTAAATTAAGTCCCATTTTATTTAACTTATTTGTAGACGATATGGACAGAGTGAAAGGAAGAAATCAACACTGTCCGATAATAGGACATTGAGAGATAGGTACCACATTTGTTATATGCAGATGATCTGACAGTAGGAGCAATAACATCAATAGGATTACAAAGAGCAATAAATGAAATCCAAATGTTTTGTGATAAATGGGAAATTAATGTAAATACAAAAAAGTCAAAAGTGATGATCTTTAAAAGAGGAACAAAATTGAGGAAAGAGGAACAATGGCTTTTAGAAGGACAAAAATTAGAAGTTGTGAAAGAATTTGAGTACTTAGAGGATAGGATGAATAATATTGGAGAATGGGAAGCACATGGCAGGAAAATGGTGCTAAAGGAAAGGCAGCAATGGCAGGAATAAGGATGTGCAAATCGAAACTTGATATGTCAAGCAAATGGTTAAAGAGAATGTATGAAATACTGGTAGAGTCAAGGATGCTGTATGTTGCAGATATATGGGGGACGTCAAAAGTAACAAATAAAATAGACCAGTTATACAAACAATTTGCTAAAGAGGTGTTGGGACTGCCCAGAGCAGTACCAGGTGAAGTAGCCTTAGTAGAATTAGGTAAAACCAAAAGAAAAGGCAAAACAATTGAAAGAATTTTAAAATTTTGGTATAAATGTTTGATGAAAGATGATGATGAAATCCTAAAGGTTTGTATGAATCAACAAAAGAAAATTGGAAACAGGAAAAGCTGGTAGTCTAAGGCAGAAAAAATTGTGGAAGAAATAGGAATGGGAGATTTATGGAGACCAGAAAATACGAAAGTAGAAGGTTTTTGGAAAATAGAAGTAGAGTGGAGCATATAGAAAGACAAGAAATATAGGGAGGGTTAGAAAACAGAAAATCATTGAAATTTTATAGGTTAATAAAAAGGGAATGAGGAACAGAAAGATATATAGACCAAGGTAACAGACAGGAGAGGGAAGGAATGGCTTTGATTAGAACAGGATCAATGTTTTAAGGGGATTAAGAAGTAACAATGTAGAAATATGCAAATTATATGGGGAAACAGAAAGTGCAGTTCATATTTTAAGAGAGTGTAGAGAGCTAGCAGCATGGAGACAGGAAGTACCTTTAGTAGAAGAAATGGGAAAAGATATATAACAAGCTGATAGCCATAAAAATAGTTATGCGGAAAAATGAAAGTAGAAATAGAAATATAGGGAACCTGTTTTGGAAAGCTAGAGAAAAATAAAGAGTGGAAAAGAAAATATGCTGCGATAAGGGGAAACAGATAGCAAACTAGAGTAGAGGATAAAAGGATGACAATGTTACTCTTCAAGGTTAAAAGGCCTGGAAGCCAAGCAGGCTGAGCTAGCAAGGTTAATTAAGGGAAACAGCAGCAAAATTTATACAGCTAGAATAAGGAATATATATGTACTGTAGATAACAATATTGTAATTAGCATGTTGTATAAATAAATTCAAATTTTAGGTTATGTTTATTTAACAATTTTTGTTCATTTCCTCTTTGGAATCCAGCAATTATTTTGATGACGTATTGTGCCACTTTGAGAAGTGCTTACCTAAGCAGGCATGAACCTGGCTATTGTTGATTGTTTCTGTCTGATGTCAATGTTACTGTTCCTCCTTTTCTTCCCTGAAGTTTCAGTTTGTATGATATGATGATTGGTTCACTTAAGTTCATATTTCTCTTTGTTTATTATGACTATTGTGTCCTTGCTTATTCCATTGGATGTGCCATTCTGTATAGGACTTCAGGAATAGTAATTACAGGTTCCCATTCTCTCTTTCTCTTCAAAGTACTTCCTTATGGAGCATATAATATCTCTTTTTGGAATGCTTCTTTCAAAAATATTTTTGTTTTCATTTTCCAAGGCTTTGATTTGTATTTTTGACTTAATTATATTCGTTCAACATAAATTTAAAATATTTAAGCCTCTTGAACATTCACTTAAATGTGAAAATAATCACTGAATTTTGTATATCAAAATTTTAACTGCATGGAACACTACAGTGAAGCGAAATAATTATTGAATTATAGATGAGTCATATTTATTACACATCAGCTTCACTTACCTATAATGAGGACATTTTTTGCAAACTATTGTTCGCATCATCAGCTCTAATGTGACTAAAGCTTGATCCATTGGTGTGGGTAATTCTGGAGTTGCTGCTGCCATCTGTTGATTTTGTGATGAATTTAAATGTGGGGTTGTCTAATGGCGAGATTTCGAGATTCATTAGTTGGATTTTATGTTTTCTATGTATATTCTCTCACATATGACGAGTTCACTATGTTTTTGTACGTATTTTAGTAATTTGGTGCTATCTTCAGTTTCATGATTTTCAGACTAGAAATGAGCTGCAATTGCGGACTTATCAATATTTTTGTATTTTAAGTACCTAAAATGTTCTTTCTTTCTAGTGCCTATGTTTCTTTTTGTCCTCCCTATGTACATTGTATATAGTTTTTACACTTAATCTTGTAAATGCCTGACTTTTCTTCTGACTGTTCTTCTGGTTTTATCTTATCAGTATTATTACTTATAAGTAGGTTTTTAATGTTTGGTGCCAATTTCATATTGTATTTCTTGAATATTTTTTGGAACTTTTTTGTGGCCCAGGGGTGGTAAGTAAATTTAGCAAATCTAATTTCTTGTTTTATTGGTGAAAGAGCTGGGATCTGTTTTAATCTTTTTTGAAGTTTGAATGATGTTATTTTTTTTATCTGCAAGGCTTTTTCCATATCCATTTTTAATTACAGTTTTTAAGATTTGATGATATTCTTTTTGATATTCTTGCTGGCTGATGGGTAGGTTTACTAATCTGTGTGTTGCAAGGGGACTCTTGCGTCATCAGCCTCGTGAATGAAGATTGAGAATGTCAAAGTCGGCGGCTGCTCTTGGAGTTATCCTAAAGCTCATGAATGTAGGATCTGTAGCAAGGATCTCTTGATTCAGGGTTTGTGGGTGGATCAATTTGCGTACTTGGAAAGAAACACAGTTTTACTCTCTTACTATTGAAATACATTTTGGCTAGACGAACTCTGAATGGATGGCTTCGCGCTAGTGTGACTGTTTCCCTCATGTCATCACACGACCTTTTAGCTTGGCACTCATACACCAACTCTTTGATGGACGTGGTTTCTCCTGTGTACTATCATACGACTTTTCAGTTTGGCACACAGACGCCAACTAACTTTAAGGGACGCGATTTCTGCCCGTGTACTATCACAAGTCTTTTCAGTTTGGCACACAGCGGCCAACTACTTGTGGATAGACATTTGTTCCCAAGGTAGGTCATATGACTTCTTTTCTCCTACAGCTTATTATTTTTAATTAGTCAGTTGACAGAATGCATATGGCGTCTCTTTTACAGAAACAACCTCTCTCCCATCTTTCTAGACCTCCCACGATTTCTTCTGTCAAAACTAGGCTTGAAAATAAACACTGGTTGCCACCCTTAAAATTTATGGCTGCGTCCTTCCTACTAAGGGGAACGAAACGACCTTTTTCAGAGTCCATTACAAATATAACAATACACACAAGATTTTTGTTTTACACATGTATATAATCATTTAACATTTAATTAATAACATTTAGTTAATCAACTTGAGGAAGAGAGTACCGTTTCAGTGTGAGACTGTTGATGGTTGCATGTTTGTGGGGAACTGGGTTGAAACTATTTGCTATGATGTAATTATCTGTGTGTGTTGCTTTTCTATGAATACCAAATTCCAGTTTTTCATTGTTTTTTTGTGACTCTAAGGTCCAAAAAAAGGTAGTGTACAGTCCTCTTCAGTTTCTACTGTGAATTGTATGCTGGGTTCTTGAAGGATTAGTAGTTTCAAAGCATCATCTATCTCAGAAACTATTTGTAGTTGGTTTATTAATACTCGTAAGTGACGAGTATTAATAAACCAACTACAAATAGTTTCTGAGATTAATTTTGACGTCCTGTTACTAAATTCCTCCAAACACATACATCATCTATCTGTTAGTAGTGTACTATTGCAAAGATGTCATCTATGTATCTGTACCATGTTTTAAAAATATGAGGAAAGGCTTTAGTTATATGTGTTTCGAAAAAGCCCATGTATAAATTGGCTAAAAATGGTGATAGCAGGCTTCCCATAGCCAGTCCAGAAATTTGTTTGTAATACTTTCCATCAAAAATAAAATAATTGCCAAATATTCTTCTGTTGTGTTGGCATCTAAGTTAATAGAAGTTAGCCATTTCATAAGTTGAATCAAAAGTTTGTCTATTGGAATGCTAGGGAAGAGGGAGCGGACATCAAAGGATACTAAAGTGTCTTGAGGTTTTAGTTTAAGATTTTGAATTTTTTCTACCAGGTCTAAAGAGGTTTTTATGCTCAAGAGTATTGAATTGTGGAAAAGACTGAAATTTTTTGGATAGCCATTATGCCAGAAGATAAGTAGGAGTGTTAACATTGTTTACAATGTGTCTCATGGGTATGTTAGGTTTGTGTATTTTAGGCAATCAGTCTTGCAAGGGTAGGGTTGTCGTTTGATAGTTTTTTGTTCTGCAGTTGTTAAAATTTTACTATTATTGATAGCTTTGTGTACATCTTTTATGCATTGGTTGAGTGGATTTGAATATGTATCTTTGAATTCTTTTTGTTGTATATTCTGCAATAGCAGCTCATTTCTGGTCTGAAAATCATGAAATTGAAGATAGCACCAACTTGCTAAAATACGTACAAAGACATAGTGAACTCGTCATATGTGAGAGAATGTACATAGAAAACATAAAATCCAACTAATGAACTTCGAAATCTCGCCAGAAGACAACCCCACATTTAAATTCATCACAAAATCAACAGATGGCAGCAGCAACTCCAGAACTACCCACACTACTAGATCAAGCTTTAGTCGCATTAGAGCTGATGATGCGAACGATAGTTCGCGAAATATTTGCTCAATATAGGTACATAAGTGAAGTTGATGTGTAATAAATATGACTCCTCTATAATTTAATAACTGAATTTTGTGTTTGTAAATGTCATCATAATACCAACACTTCCCAAATTAACAATGCATGTTACAGAAGTAAATTGTTGTATATCAGGTACATGATGTCAAGAGCTTCCAAATTTACAGTGCAATACAATAACATACTAGCATCAGATAGAGATTTCCTGGAAAGAAATTCAGTCTGCCAGTTACTGGCATTGTCAAGTTTGCACCTTTTGTTGCCGAGGAAGTGGCTTGTAAACAGCTTGCTTCTAATTGATGCCTTCATGGTTGCTATGAGACCAGAATGAATATACTCCCTTCCTCCTTCCTGCTTCAGTTTTCAGAGCAGAATAGCATCTGGCCAACAAATATCAGTCATCAACTTGCATGAACTTATCTATACATAATTTATGTTACAGACTCATAAGAATAACTTTATTTTAGCTTAATTTTGGGTATTTTCTCTATCAGCATAACAGCTTTATCATTGACACCATAATGGAGTAATATCAATTGAAAAACTGCTCTTTGTAGTTTCTGTATTTGAATCTTTTGAAGATTTGTTTAATGTTTGTTATTTGGTGGACGGAAAGTAAGGTGTTACGGCTGGATAGTTTTTTTAGAATATAATAAAGTTATTGTATACTTACACTAAATTACCAAGAAAATAGTAATTTAAGCAGCAACTTCACTTTTGTCATGAAAATTTATTATTTATCTACCAAAGTTTTTATGTACAGAATGACCACATAGCTCGACTACCAGCTCTCCTTCAATAGAGGAATAAAACGATTTTTTGTTTCAACACATTACAAGATATTTGTAATAAGTCAGTATACCTAATAAAGCTCTTTTGTATGTTCTAGATGTTCTTGGGCTTCAAACCAGGTGATTAGCCAATGGTGTTTCGGGAACGTACACCTCTTCCATTCTCAAGATGATAAATGCTGGTAGAACTTTTTTTTTAATGTGGAGGGAAAGAACCCAAATATAGGTGAAGGCCCAAGGTCCCTGTGCCCTGAAGGGGCCAGATATACTCATTAAAAACCCCTCTATGTGTTAGTTACATGCGTCTTATATTTGCATACGTGCATTTTGCATGCATTTTAGTTGGGTTCCGCATAGCACCCTGGTTAGTACATGGAAGCTACTAAGCTGGCATGCATTGCATGCGAGTGCTTCAACGTTGCTTCTTGGTAGTGACCATGAAACCTGGGCACTACCAAGTGTTAATCATGCCTTATAAATACTCGTATTTTAAGCTCATGCTAGGTGTCCTGATAGTCATGTGTTAAAATTTTGTCGCTTAATACTAATATTGCTTATAATGATTACTACTTAGTTGGCATGTCCTAGTTTCCTAGGCTTGTCAATTGTTAATTAGAGTAGGATTTTATGTTAATGTAAACTATGCTTTTGCTCGTCCTCTGTTCGGCATATTTAGTATTTATTCAGCACTTAAAAAAATTACATTTTTATGGCTTCGTCAAGAAAAAACAAATAAAAATTACAAGAACACATACAGTAAAATCCTATTCCTAACTAAAACTATACAACATAAAATTATTTTCATGGTTAGAGAGTATTAACATTAACTATTATATTTTACATAATCACATTTCCAGGAACTCTGTAACTCTATAAAATGAATGAATAATAGGAATGACCTAAGTTTTTTTTAATACATTTAGATCTTTTATGTTTTTAATCAAGGTAGGCAGTTTGTTATACAGAATTATTCCAATGGTAGCCATGCATCATCGTCATATTCCTTGCGCTGGCTAAGTTATCAGAGTGTCTTACTCCATATGCAGTTGCCTGCCATCTCTGCACTTGTAGGACACTGGTGGGAGACCCTCAGACTCCAAACCGCCTTGACTGTTGTCAAGGGCTTGAAGGGCTCTGTTGTGGGCAGTGTCGTGAAAAAGTCAGTGGAAGAAGATTAGTGATGGGAGTTACCAGCTAATGCTCTGTATCAGTCATTTCTGGAGGTTGTGTAGAAACCTCTGTACATCTTTGTTGTTGTCGTATGTGAGTGTTCTATCAAATAGATTTAGGTGTTGTGCATTTATGTTGATTTCTTTGATGTAGTTTCCTAAGGTTGTTATTAGCAGGTTGTAGTGTTTCCTTAGGTTTTCATAGGTGTCGTATGCTGATTTCGTAATGAATTCTTCTACTGTATGCATCTTTATTTTGTCACGTAATAAAGCAGCAGGTGCTGAGTAAGGTACTTTCGCTCTGGTAGAAAACATAGAACAATTCAGTTAGGTCATTGTGGGCAGACTTCCTAGTAAACATTACTACTTAATTTGATGCTCAATCTGACTTAAATTGTACTTTTTGAGCCAATTAATTTCCATTTTTAAGGCCGGTTTCTTAGAGCAACTGAACTTAAATCCAGCATCATGGTTCAGCATGCTCCTTTCAGAGGAACTGGCCAGAGCCTCCTTAACTCTCTGCTCCCAGTAACTGCTGCTTTTAGCCATGATGGTTGTCTCCCAAAAGTTAGCACTATGGTCCTTATCAAAGCAATGCTCTGCCAGTCCAGACTTTGCAGGTTGCATTAAACAGAAGGTCCATTCATGTTCTTTTATCCTGATAGCAATAAAGCTTCCAGTGTCCTATATACAAAATTCTGGAAATTTGAAGTCCAGTTTGTTTTTCACTGGTCTCAATAGGCATTCAATGTTTGGAGGTGGCTTATGTATCTTGATAAATAGATCGTGCTTTGTCTATCTCTGATCCCAGCCACTTAAAGCAAGAATTACAGCACCTGAGACTAACTTTCCATCAAAATGGCTATTCTGAATATGATGAAGCCTCGATCACCAGAACCAAGAAAGGGAAATCTGTAACACAGCAAGCATCAGACAGCATCACAAGTGCAACAGGCTACTTTATTTATTTGTAGTACCTAGCTTGTACACTAAGTCATCCAACTGTCCACATAATATAATTTAAATTAAAAACTGCTTTACATCAAGCATTTCTTGTGATAAATTTTAATTTTATATGTTAACTTTGTTATAGGTAACTAAAACTGACGTGCTACCCCTTAATGTATGCAAGTCCTGTGTTTCAAAACTGGAGTTATGTCATGAAACTGTTCTTAGTTGCCTTGAAGCAGATGCCAAGCTAAAATTAATGTTTGGCATTGATCCTGCTGAACAGGTGAGATATATACATTTACTTTCTTTATCATCTCATGTAATTATTAGAACAGTGATTAACCTATGCAACATGTAGCAATAAAGAGATTGTAAGATCGTATTTATGCTTTTAACTTATATTGAACAGAAATCATCCAATGGGAATGCTGTACCCTTTTTCAGAGACCCTGCCCAAATTCTTAAACTGCTCTATGCATGCTGGATGTACAATTGTGTTATGCTGTTCAATAGTTGTGTCACTTATGCTTTCACTGCATCCACAGATTTGAACCTGGTTCCTTTGTAAGTGGATATGACTTATGGGAAGAGAAAATTTCATGCAATGTTGCCTTTTACCAAATAACCTTCACATATAGCACATTATCTCCTGGGGTATTGTTGCTGGTGGAAAATCCACAAAGCATTGTTCTACAAGTGTAATTTCCATTGTCATATTCATGGAGGGTTTTGAAAAACTTTTATAATAAACTAATAGGCAGTTTGATCTCATGGCATACACTTAGTGTTGGATTGCTTTGGATTATGGTATGGAAGGGATTCAACACTGATGTATTGTATATGTTCCAAGTGGGACATCCCTGAGAGGAAGGATAAAGCAAAAGGAGACAAGAGGTTAGCTGACCCAAGGAGTCATGACAGTGCAGAGGGCAGATTCTTTACTATTTACTGGTTGGAAACTCCCCCGGCAGGCCAACACAACTGATATACCACCTACCATGGTCTGGAAATCATCCACCAGGTTGGCCTGGAGAACAGAGACTGTCCCGCTGAAGGAAGAAGTGTTTACCAGGTGCATATCATCCTGCCACACAGTGCTGAGACACCTGCCAACTCTTCTACCGTGAGAGAGACCATCAGATGAGAGATGATGTGAAATGATAATGGAGATGAAATGGAGGGACAGGATATTCAGAGGATGTAATTAACCTATCCAGCATTTGCCTGGCAACCTGGGAAAACCCAAAACAATACCTTGGGTCAGGTAGGCTAGCTATGGGAATTGAATCCAGAATTCCTGAATCCGGGCTGCAGACAAAACCAACTGAGCCATTTGGTATCCAATTAGTGTTAATAACAGCTGCATATTGAAAAACAATCATCATTGAATTTAATTACTTCTTTTTATTCTATTTAATATGTTCATGTTCTTTTTGGAGATTGACTAATGCATGAATTTTCACTTAATCTCTCGATCATACTGAAAAATCGTAGTTTTGCCACATGTGATGATGTTTTTGAAGAAATCAGGATCATTTGCAATGTTTTCAATAATATTAACACAGCAGTTTATGTACCTTTTGACAGAGTATGAAGATTTTTGGCACCATTTTAACACACATGTTTTCATGTCCAGATCATCATGCAAAACCTATTTAGCACTATTCTCATTCATGTTGGTAAATTAAGCAGCAGTTTGAATGCTAAATTTGCAGTCTCCTCAAATAATTTTAGTAGCTTCTTCCACATTCACTTTAGTTTTAGTGGAAGGACGGCCCAATTTTGGATTGTACCTGACATCTTTCTGTCTTTAAATTTCTTAAGCCACCTGAAAACTTGTGTATGAGGTGTACAATGATTACTATAAACTTATAACTTTCTGTGGCAGATTTTTTGAGTTTTGCGAGAAATTTCATGTTATACATTGTTATACTTTAGCACTCCGCATTATTCAGAGAATGTTAGACTCACAATCTGCTTCTATCACTAGTAATAGCCAAACTAATCTCTGCACATGAGTAAAAATTCACATGAAGTTATAGAGAAGTCTCCAGGTCAATGCCCTTCTTCCCTGCTTATCTTAGAAGTGAAAATGAGTGAAATGAGTAAAAAGCATGTCCAGTTTCTATATTACCACACCTTGTATACTTTCAAGGCAGTTCAGACATAAACAGAACTATTTTAGAATATAATTTATCATAAAATTATTTCTCCTCAAGCTTCGTGTATCCTTTAATTTGTTTGTTTAGTCATAATTTAGTATCTGTAATATAATCTCATATCTACAGAATCACTGAATGTAGTGATAAAGATTAATGAGTCTAGGGAGAGCTAAGAGTTCTATGGCAAATGTATTTGGCTTGATATCAAGAAAAGGTTATTAAGAAGTTGTAAGCTATATATTTACAAAATATTTAGTAATTTTAATGTCTCCATTTTTCAGTATGCAGGACTAGAAATGTCTGAAAATGATGTTGCTGAAGAAGACTACACCACTTCTGAATATACATTTAGCATTTTAAATCCTGAAAATAAGGTAAAAATATTCTAAAAGTTCTAAACAGGTTCATTATAGAACTCATATAGGGGATTATTATTAAATTTTAGATGAGTCGCATTTTTTACACATCTGCTTCACTTTCGTACCTATTTTGAGGACATGTTTCGCAAATCTTCGTTTGCATCTACGGCTCTTGTGCGACTGACGCTAGATCCAGCGGTGTGGGTAATTCTGGGGTTGTTGCTGCCATCTGTTGATTTAGTGATGAACTGAAATGTGGGAAACATAGTGAACTCGTCATATGGGAGAGGATATACATAGAAAAACATAAAAACCAACTAATGAACTTTGAAATCCCGCTAGAAGAGAATCCCACATTTCAGTTCATCACTAAATCAACAGATGGCAGCAACAACCCCAGAATTACCCACACCGCTGGATCTAGCGTCAGTCGCACAAGAGCCGTAGATGCAAACGAAGATTTGCGAAACATGTCCTCAAAATAGGTACGAAAGTGAAGCAGATGTGTAAAAAATGCGACTCATCTAAAATTTAATAATTTTTCGCTTCACTGTGGTGTTCCAATACAGTTGAATCTCATATAGGGGAATTTCCTAATTTTATCTATATATGTATAATTCACCACAAAGCAGGGCTTCCTCTAATGTATAAAACACATTTTTAATTAAATTTTTAAAGCAGTTTGGAATTTTTTATAACTCTCACATACTTTAACTTCAGCATAACTTGGTAGCTTTTCAAATAGGCTAAGTTTGTGCATAGATAGCAAGGTTACCGTGATGTCTTGTGTTGTGATGGTGGATGCCAGAATTTATTTGCATTGGGAATTTGTATTTTATCCTATATAAAATGGTTTTATAAATATAAAGGCTTCTGAAGGCTTCCTTACATAAGTCCAATTGTTGTAAGCTTGACATATATTGTACTGCTTGTTTCTGCAATATAGAGGTTCTATTTAAATTTACTTTTGAAATGCTGCTTCATGTTTCTATGCCATATGACATATATGAGTGAATAAGTGAGAATAATTATTATAGATAATTATTAAATAAAAGACAATTATAATTTTAAAGTATTTATATAAAAATTATTTGTGGTTGGTTTATTGTAAAGTATTTACTTACCATCCTTGGTTTAATAAACAATTTCAAAAAGTTTTTAAAGAGTTCAGGATAACTTAGGTTCCTCAAAACAAATATAGTATTAAAAATTTACTACATTTCTCTAAAAAAGATGAAATTTCTAATAATAAATAATCTGGTATTTATCAATTTGATTGTTTAGATTGTGATTGAGTTTACATTGGTAAGACGAAACGTAATTTGGAAATCAGAACAAAAGAACATTTTTGTAAGATTAAGTATAAACAAACTGATAAATCGGCCGTAGCAAATCATATTTGGTCATTTAACCATAATACAAATCCTGAAGTTAAATTATTAAAACAATTAAATGTCCCGATAGATTTAATGGTTTAGAAAAAGATATTTATTTTAAAAAATAAACATCGCATAATGAATTTTGAAATACGAGCAGTTGATTCTGTTCTTAAGTTTGTTTCGTTTTCAGATTTTGGTAATACTGAAAAAAACATAAGAACATAGTAATACTGAAAAAGCAGAAGAACATAGTAATACTGTAAAAACAGAAAAACTAGTAACTTCCTTAACAACGAATTTGTTTTCTCCTGTGGTTTTCCTTGACTGAAGATGTGGACAAGAGTTTGTGAAATCGATATCAATTAGAAAGAAGAATATCAGTAAGAAAGAAGAATTAACACCATTTCCTTATTTTAAGTGAAGCTTTTGTTACAAATTGTTATATTTGTATAATATTCATTACTTCACTGTAGCTAGCTTCATTTTCTACATAATAATTATTATAGTTTTTGCTGGAACATACAGTAACATAACCCATCGCGTAATAGCCCAAAGTGGGCCTGAGCTTGCCAACCCAACTGCTGGCCTCATGCCCACATATGTAAGGCAGAGGTGGGCGATCATCCAACTGATATGGGGAGGAGATATGGTCAGCATCTTGGCACTTCAATTTCCTCACGATGCTGAGTGGGCACTGGTACTATACCTGGGACTTAAAAACTGCACACCCAGACATATTCACCCGGACACCGGAACCGGATTGATCCCAGACATATTCTGGATGCAGGAACCAAAGCACATGCTCTAGCTCTCTATGTCATGGTGCAGGACTGGAACATACAGTAGACACCCGAAATAGCATGGTCCGATATACAACACATTTGGATTTAATGTGGGTAAAAGTATGTCCCTGTTAAAAAATGTTGTAGTTTAATAATTTTATTTGTTTTTTATTTGGAAAGTTGAGATAAAAATATTCTGCAAACAGAGGTTCTGCAGTATAATTTTTACTATTACTCCTGGTTGTTGACACTGACTGCAGCATTCCAGGAAAGTAATGATACCACCATTCTTGGCCCTAACCTTGACTGTAAGTCTATTGTCTCCGTCACCAGCTCATACAATACTGTGTAATGAAATCACATACTGCAGGTAGGGAGGGAAGGGGAAAAGGTAAGTGATGTTGTTTGCATCTCAGGTCCAGTTCTTGCTAATTTACAGTTTTTTTTCCCAGCATGCTATTGAAGACATAATTAGCTCTTTTCAATAAGGAGTGAGTATAGCAGATTTGTCACACATTGATCATTGCTTAAATTAATTATGCCATCAGTGTACTTTGTAAATTAGGATCCAAAACATTACACAGTCGAGAAATTGTTTCAAATGTATGAACATACATGAAGAAAGAAGCTAAAAGAAAGGAACCGATTACATCAGAAGATTTTGTAAAATTAAGTGCACCTCAGATGACACTGAATTGTCAGAAAGAAGTGAAAAGAAAAATTAAAGAATGCAAACAAAATGAAAAATAGAAGCACTTCTTTGGAACTTCAGGTTAAAAGTATAGTACTTTGATCTAGATGACTTTGATAAATGTTCATTAGAAAAAAGGTTTCAAAATTTTTATGTTCAGGAAAAAGGTGTTCATACAATAGCTAAATTACTTATTATTTTAAGAGAAAATATTAACTTTCAGGACAGTAAGACATTCTTAAACAGATTAATGAGAGAACTAGGTTTTAAATGCAAAAAGACTAAAACAAACAGAAAATGCTTAAAGAAAAGCACGACATTCGTTCTAAACATAGCCTGTGAAGGAAACAGTCTATCTGGTATTGAACAACTTTAATAAATTTATATCAATATCTGCAATTATGCTTTCATTAATATGAACAGATTTGCACAACTAATTCAGCCAGTTAAATTTTGTGGACATTTTTCTGCAAGTACTGTGCCACTTCACTAACTACTATGTTGTCAGAGTAGAATATTGTGACTTTGTGGGTTCGTAGAATTAAAAGTCAGAGTTGCAGATATTCCAAATGTTCTTTATTTCCGTAGAAATACATTGTTCAATTCTCATGTAACAACATTACGTCACATACACACAGTCTACCAAGGTTGATGACAATAACAAACAACGTTCTGATTACATCAGCTCTCGTTGCAATAACACTTTACAGCTGTTTACTGCTTATGACTGACTCTTGGCGAGTCGTCGCCTTCTTAAATACCTCATTCATAAATTTGAGACTGTTCCAGAACAATAAAGAAACCGAATACTCTATCACCTTCCAGAAGTGTAACTTAATCTATGTCGGCAAGTCCTTTATCTTAGCTATCTTAGATAATGGCTTCGCGACACTATGAAGCTTATGCAACAATTCGCTTGGTTCTACGGTCACCTGGCATGGTAAATAAACTTGCTTGAAACTTAAATTTGCTTTCTGCAGGGGCCAAGAACAGTGAATCCAGCTGTACATGGAAACAACAATGTTTTGTACTGTACTTGTAGAAGGATTTAAAACCTCTACCTGCGATAGAGAATATTCTTAAAACTTGGGAAAGTTGAATATGCTTCCAGTCTGAATCATGCATTGGCGTCAAAATGTTACAGAAGTGGAAAGCATATTCATTTGGAGAAAAACTAAAAATTATCAACTGTGTGAAAAGGGAAGAAACAAAGGCAAGTTTATTGCATGTGTATGGAGTCCCTGAATGAACTGTTAGGGGATGGATGAAGAAGGAAGATAAACCTCAAAATTTCATAAAATGCTGAAAAGTGAAATCAGACTACAAAGAAAAAGACCAAATTGGGTAAAGTTAGAGATCTCGATGAATGTTTATATTGGTGGTTTTTAATCAAAGTGAAAGGGTACCATTATCTGGTACCCTTGTCATCAGAGCTCAAGCTGTAAAATTATAAAGATTTGCGTGGGGCATAGGATTTTAATGTGTCTGATGGCTGGTTTTCACTGTGGAAATTTTGTCACAGTAAATGCCAAGCCAGAATTGAGAGAGAAGCTTGGTTGTGTGACGGTGAATCTGCAAAATGTTTTCCTCAGGAATTAAAACAATTTATGACTAAAAACAATTTAAATGACCATCAAAGGTACAACTGCGGTGAAACTATGCTCTATTATCAATTGCTTCCTTAAAAAACTGGTTGTGAAGAACAGTGTTAATAAATGAGGGATAAAAATGAAAAGACAGAGTGACACTCCTTTTTGCAGTAAACAAATTAGGAAATTACAAACTTAAACCATTCTGTGTTGGGAAAAGTTGTATTCTGAGATGTTTTAAGCATGTTAATATGAATTTACTACCATACGCGTATAGACATATGAAAAATGCATGGATGTCTACTAACAGTTTCACAAACTGGTTCCATGAGAAATTTGTGCCATCAGTGAGGAAACACAGGCACTCACTTAAAAGCAGTCCTTATTCTTTATCATTGGCCAGTGCATCCACTTGCTGATATCCTACAGTTATGAGATGAGAACTAATGTAAGTAATGTTCTTATCTAAAACCACTACAGCATTGATCAGCCATTAGATCAGGGTATTATAAGGGTGTTTAAAGTGCATTACCGCTTTAAACTCCTCAGTGCTCTAGTAAACTATGACAAGGAAATGGAAATTTTCCTAAAATCCATAAATTTAAAGCATATTCATTAGGACTTGCATGGGCAAGCATTACTCCAGGTACTATTCAGAACTGCTGGGAAAAGTGCTCTCGGGGAAAAAACAGTCACCATTGAAATTTATAGTAGATGGCAGCGAGTGTGCCTGACGTTCAAGAGGTCCCGAGTTCGAATCTCGGTCAGGGTGAGTTACCGGGATAAGGTTTTCTCCGGGGTTTTCCCTTATCCTGAAGGACGAATGTCAGATAACTCTAATCTCCATGGACCCCTGACTCATTTGAGCATCATTTCACCCATTTCATTCATCGTCCGATATGACTTAACGTTGGAGGACGTAAATTGCAAAAAAAAAAAAAAAAAAAAAAAAAAAGAAATTTGTTCAGTTGCAGGATTCCAAGCAGTGAAATCCACTTTGCAAGTTGGGTTCTGCATTGTCAAATTATAACTGACAATTTGAATGACAGGGTAGATATTGACAACAGTGAACCAATTTCAGAATATACATCTAATGAAGATATAATTAATGCTGTCCACAACAAGAATGACAATAAAGAACAAGATGACAGTGAAGATGATACTGGTTAAAATGACATAGAGGCAGAAGAAAATATTCTGAATGTTAATGAAATGATAAAGGCAAAGGTGCAAAAGTCAGCTGAGAAGGTCATGCTTTCAGCTTTCTGGTACTGTTGTGGAGTCATCCATAAAGATTATCTTGCCAAGGGTCAAACCATCAATGGCAGATACTATTGCAGTTTTCTGGACAAGTTACGAGCAGCTCTGATTAAGAAACGATGCAGTATGCTCTCCAAAGGTCTTCTGGCTGACAATGCACCAGTTCATTCATCTCAAGTTGCAGTTGACAAAACAAGGGAATGTGGCTTTGAGACCTTACAGCATCCTCCTTATTTGCCCGATCTCGCACCAAGTGACTTTTTCTTGTTCCCGGAAATGAAGAATCTGTTGCGTGGTCGCTGATTTGACAACACAAATGACATCATCAATGAAGTGGAAGAGTGGTTTAAAGATAATTCACAGACTTCTACAATCAAGGTATTTGGAAGGTGATGAAACACTGGGAAAAATGTGTAAATCTGAATTGGTGACTACATAGGGAAGAACTAACAAGCACATATAACACAAACTCTCTATCACATTTTTTAAAGGGTGATAATTAAAACTTTACGACACCCCCTCGCACAAGGGGCTGTCAAAAAATAATTGGAACTATCTTCTTGCATTATAAAGTGCCCGCCCATAAGATGGGTGTTGGTAGTATTGGAGAGGTCTGAACTTGATTGATGAAATGGTATACATGTCATTCATCTGGAGGTGCTCAGTTGGTGCTCAGGCTTCATCAACTGAAGAATTTAATGTCAGGACGGTGCGTTGGCCATGGTAGCTCAAAGGTTAAGAGCGACTGGACGGAAACCAGGAGATCCGTGGTTCAAATCCCGGCCATGGCATTGAATTTTTCATGTTGACTCTATCCATCAAACATCTTAGCCTATATATGGCTAGTGTGGAGAAATGATTAATTTCCATCAATTAACTAAAATAATAAGAGTTAAATGATGAAGCCTGGGACTTAAGTACTTACAATAGTAAGTCGCCACAAACGGTGTATCTCGGATGCGAGAGCCCCTAGTGGTCTACCGGGGAAATATACGAGTCAACTGAAGAATTTAATGTCAGGACGGTGCGTTGGCCATGGTAGCTCAAAGGTTAAGAGCGACTGGACGGAAACCAGGAGATCCGTGGTTCAAATCCCGGCCATGGCATTGAATTTTTCATGTTGACTCTATCCATCAAACATCTTAGCCTATATACGGCTAGTGTGGAGAAATGATTAATTTCCATCAATTAACTAAAATAATAAGAGTTAAATGATGAAGCCTGGGACTTAAGTACTTACAATAGTAAGTCGCCACAAACGGTGTATCTCGGATGCGAGAGCCCCTAGTGGTCTACCGGGGAAATATACGAGTCAACTGAAGAATTTAATGTCAGGACGGTGCGTTGGCCATGGTAGCTCAAAGGTTAAGAGCGACTGGACGGGAACCAGGAGATCCGTGGTTCAAATCCCGGCCATGGCATTGAATTTTTCATGTTGACTCTATCCATCAAACATCTTAGCCTATATACGGCTAGTGTGGAGAAATGATTAATTTCCATCAATTAACTAAAATAATAAGAGTTAAATGATGAAGCCTGGGACTTAAGTACTTACAATAGTAAGTCGCCACAAACGGTGTATCTCGGATGCGAGAGCCCCTAGTGGTCTACCGGGGAAATATACGAGTCAACTGAAGAATTTAATGTCAGGACGGTGCGTTGGCCATGGTAGCTCAAAGGTTAAGAGCGACTGGACGGAAACCAGGAGATCCGTGGTTCAAATCCCGGCCATGGCATTGAATTTTTCATGTTGACTCTATCCATCAAGCAAGGCGTTGTTTACAATCACATGGAGGGATAAGCAACATAATGTTACTGCGAATTACTACTGTGAGGTACTGAAGAGGCCATTAAGGAGGAAAATTACAACAAAATGACCAAATCTTGCTCAAACAGGATTAATGCTTCATCAGGATAATGCTGCCACTCTTTGCGCCCTCAAGACTCAGGAAACAATCACTGAATTAGGCATTGAGGTAATGCCACATCCACCTTATTCACCAGACCTAGCCGTAAACAATAAGATTTCAGGTGTACTCAACAGACTCAAAAAGCGGCTTCAGGGAGTGTTTTGAACATTGAACTGAACACTGGAATTGTTACATTGTGTCCGAGGGAGAATACTTTGAAGGTGTGTAATGGAATTTGAATAAAGGTGAGCAGCATTTTCCAGTAAAAAAACAAAAAACAATTCCGCTTATTTCTTCCCAAACTCCTAATGCACAGGACAGATAGTTTTCCATTAGTATACTTTTATTCTCACAGTTGAAAGCCTTAGTAAGGCTTAATAAGAGATCTGTTGCATATTCACCTGCATCAATCCCTTCTATTATTTCTTCTATACATTCCTTGATTGTACACCTATTTTTGACAAAACCACTTTGATTCCTAGGTATTAAGTTGAACTTATTTAGAAAACTTATCAGTCTTTTGTAGATCAGTTGTTAAAATTTTTTGAGAGGGCTGGTAAGATTTATATTGGAAGATATTTATTTCCTTTTTGTCCCCTTTTTTAAAGATGGGTATTTCTTAGCACACCCACCTATCATGACTTTTATAACAGTCTTCGACATGGTGGTGTTGATGAAGAATATGAAAATTTGGAAATAGAGCTGGATTAGATATTGCAAATTCCTGAAGGACTACCTTGCCATCTCCACCTTGGTGTTGTCGGCAAGGTTTTTCTTTTCCTAGCACCAGTACGAAGGAAAATTCTATTTCACACCATTTTTTTTATATATTTTTTGTTCTAATAAGCAAAATTCAAGGAAACTATTAATCATCATGATTCAAGAATTTGCACATAGACTTGAAATACCATAATTTAAATACCCAGAAGATATCAAGACTTACTTTCCTTGTTTTGGAAAGAAAACATAAAATTACATTTATCTCAAAATGAACTTTGGTTAGGATTTGCCATTATTATTTTAAGCGCAATTGAATGGACCAATAGTTTTAATGGTTTGGGAGAAAATATTTATTTTGAAAAATAAAAATCATATGATGAATTTTGAAATACTGTCAATAGATTCGATCACTAATTTTGTTTTGCCCCCAGATGATGGCTGGATAATAGTGAACTATCTGTCACCTGGCAGAAGTGATCAAAAAGTTATGAAAATATCACAAAACTGGTCCCGAAGGATTCGACAGTTTAAAAAATAAATGGAGTTGGTTACCAAGTGTTGTAGTTTATAATAAGTGCTCGTTTCAGTTTTGGATGTATAATTTCCTCTCTTCTGCAATATAATGCAACTTGCAAAATGAGATGGGACTTGAAGTAGTGCTAGATTCAAATGTAGAGTAAAACTTTTGAAACTGCACATTTGTTTACTGATACTGAATTTTGGTTTTTACCTTATGAGGTTGCTAGGTAATGGAAGGATACCTTAAAGAATTTCAGAAGCACAGAATTATTTTGACTGTTTCTAGGTCAGAATGAAATAATGCAGTGTTTATCAATTATAAGTAGAATGTGAAGACCTGCATATATAAATTATTTGTAATCACTATGCAAGTATAATGTATGCAGGAGTCATTTTCAAAAATTAGTTCAACTAATCTATAAACTGCTATCTGGGTCACCGAGGAAACATGAGGTGGTTTTTATTTTAAGTGCTTTAATTTTAATGTATGTAATCTTCTTTTTTATTTCATGAGAAGACTGCCTACAAAACAGCTATAATGAAACTGAAAAATTCTGCTAAAAATGGTATGGTACAAAACACTGTGAGGATGCCAGACACAAATGAAAGCAATTTTCAAATAGAAAATGATGTTGAAATGCTGTAAGTACATTTTATATAAGTTAAAAACTAAAGCTATTGTAGTGAAGTAAATATAATTCAATAAATTATAATAATTAGTGATTAAACTTCACTTATCTTTGATATTATATACCCGGTGAGTCAGCTGCCCCTCTTTATTCTTATCTATGCAACCCGTAGTTTATAGTGTAATGTATATTTATAACTATCTGCCAGTGGAAAACATTGTATTTTGTAAACACCTATAATGTTATGAAAAATGTCATTTGTATCATAATATCAAATTATAAGCCCCAGAGGTAAAACAAAAGGTAATAACATTTTTGAGCTGAACAGGAAGGATTTGAACCAACTTGAAGTGGCAGAGTGGTGAAATAACCATTTAGCCAGTGCTACCTTGCAAGGGAAGGTTCCTATACAAATAAGTAACTGTGACCTCTGACTGCACCTGGTATCTTTATATGGTTTTTACAGCTTCATACAGTGTTTTCAGCTCATTTTGGTAATTTTAACCAAAATAAAAGAACTGCATCTGTCATTTCAATTACTGTATGAGCTAAAAATTGCCGTAATTTGTGACAGAAGCAAAAACAATCTACCTAATATTTAGCATTTTTTTACTTTTCTATACAATGAACACGTGTCGGCTGAAGACTTAAATTCAGTTGGTCCCAGCGTGTAGATCTGCCATTTTGTGTTCCAATGTTATTGTCAACTGATGCATGTGATAGATTGTTCTTTCAGGGGCATGTTTAAAGTTTTAAACATGCATGTTTTAATGAAAGAAAGAGCATGTTTTAATGAAAGAAACCCTAAATTCATTCAAAACAAATGCAGAAGTTCATACACATGATACTAGAGCAAAAAACAATCGACTCCTAATTAACTTAATTAAAAAACAATCTATTTATCAATTCACATAGAACCAAATTGTATGAAAGTAGCTTCACATATGCTGGTCTACATTTATTCAATAAACTACCACAGAGTATAAAGAACATTGAGTCCAAACCAAAATTCAAAAAGGCTCTATTTAATTTCTTAATGGAGAGAAACTTTTATAGTGTAGAGGATTTCCTAAATCATGAAATAGAGTAAACTCTACATTTGTGAACAATTACTTTTATATAGCATTTCTCTATGGTCTTTATATATTTTGTTTTTATTTCCTTTTTTACTTTAGACTTTTGTTGGATCCTGTATCTGTTACAGTTTTTAGTCTTATAACACATGTATTATGTTCCAAAGGATGAAATAAATACAATACTTCAAAAGGTCCCGAGTTCGAATCTCGGTCAGGGTGAGTTACCTGGATGAGGTTTCCCCGGGGTTTTCCCTTATCATGTAAGACGAAAGTCGGGTAATTCTAAGCTCTATGGACCCTGGGCTCATTTGAGCATCATTTCACCCGTTTCATTCATCGTCCAATATGACCTAACGTTGGAGGACATAAATTACAAATAAATAAATACAATACGATACAAAGATGTGTGTGAATGTACATTAAGGAGTAAAAGTTTGCAAACTCATCTAAAATTGCTACTGCAGCTCTCTGTATCTGAAGTTTTTGGAATCGACATACATAGTGATTGCTTTCTGTTTCATACAACTCTTATGCACTAAGTTGTCTACCCCTCCTCTATAAACTGTTCTGAAATGATCCATTAGAAGGCATTCAACAAACGCTTAAGTCACATATGATTGCTTAGCATGTTGCACAAATTAGAAATTAAATAGGAACAGGTAACTCACCTGGTATAATATTTGATATATTGAAATATATTTTATTCTTAAAATTGTTATATACTTAACTCTGAAAATGTACTGTGATGAATAGCCCGGTTTTGACACTACATTTTGCTGTTCTAGTTCCAAATAACCATGTTAAACTTTTATGAAAATGGAATGCCTTATTATAAATTTTAATAACCCAGTAGTAATGTGCTATAAGTATTTTACTCACACTTTTTGCAAAACAATATTAACTGAAATTTTTTTAACATAAATCTATTAATTTATAGATGAGTCATATTTATTACACATCGGCTTCACTTACGTACCTAAATAAATACGACTCATCTATAAATTAATGATTATTTCGCTTCACTGTGGTGTTCCAATACAGTTAAATCTCGATATATTGTAAATGTAGTTTTCTCTCTAACTGAATATATAGCCTTAAGTCACATTTATTTATTTTTGGAGTTTCTACATTGCATGCTTTAAAATAAACAGAGCAGACACTCACTATTGTGTATACTCAAGGGCAAGGTTTTTACTACAAGTGCCACAATTTAACTGGCGTTACCATATAATTGGGTCCTTTTTTTTGTCAGAAAGCTTTTGGGTGCATCAGCAGAATCAGGAAAGGGAAAATGAGAGAAATGGCTCTCAAATGCGTCTGAGGTCCAGTTTTAGAGGGTAAGGGAAGCCCAAACAAAAAAGCAAAACTTGTCCAAGTAACTCACCCTAACTGTGATGCAAACTCAAAACCACCAGAATGTGTGGTCAGATGTGCATATTCATACCACAACCAAGCTTGTAAATTTTCAGGTAGCAAAGATAGCAAAAGAAGCCCTATGTTTTTACTGTATCAAAGCTGAGCAGTGTCCCTTGTGATGGTCAAAAGAAAAATTTATATAAAACATGTATAATCTGTTATGCAATATATATTGTGACTTTGTGGGTTCGTGAAATAATAAAACGAGGTTACGAAACACAAAAACTACACTTTATTCTCCTCGAAATACACTGTTCAACATTACAAAATTGCTAGAACCTCAAACTGTTTATTTTCTCAACTCTACATTCAACTGTCTGTCGCTACCGGTAACGATTGGTTCCGAAGTTTTCCGAATCTCCACCGGCTCCGGCTTTGGCTTCGACTTCGCGAGTCTACCGCCAGGGCGACACTGCTCCCTCCTCAAGGCTGGTCGTCCCGAACAGCGCCTTCGTAGCGGGCCAGGCGATCCAGGTGTACCACCAACATCTTTTCTCGGGGCACCTTCTGGATGCGGTAGACCACGTCGTTAATCCTCTTCACCACACGGTACAGTCCTTGCCATGGCTGCTGAAGCTTCGGGCAGCATCCCTTGGTCCGGGTCGGGCGGTACAACCAGACCAGGTAACCTTGCTGGAACCCTTGGCTGTTGGCTTGCCTGTCGTATCGAGTTTTCATGCGGTCGCTCGCCTTCTGGATGTTCTGGCGAGCCATCTCGTGCATGTCGTGGAGGTGGTCCACCAGGTTCTCCACATCCCTCAAGAGTGGCCCCAACTCTGCGTCCGCCAGCTGCTCCCTCCTCAGGCCTGCGCTATCCCAGCCATCCGCAGGCACTGCCGTGACTACTCGAACTGCTGCGGCACGCTCCTTCCCCTCCACTCTTGTGCATTGGCCGCACTCTTCTGGACAGGGTCTTCGGGACATAGCGTCCACGTTACCATGACTCTTCCCTCTGCGATGTTCCGAGGTGAAGCCGTACTCCTGCTGCCTCTGAACCCCACCTGCTGTCTGGCCTTCGGGTCGCGCCGTCACTATCACTTCGCTCCTCGCGGGGACAACCACGTCTTCGCTCAAGACAACCCTGCAAATTCCAAGGCACTCTTCTGGTTGACGGAGTATAACCTCTTCTCCGTTGAGCCTCAGGACCTTCCTG
The DNA here is from genome assembly GCA_030765055.1 of Mantis religiosa. Classification (NCBI taxonomy): domain Eukaryota; kingdom Metazoa; phylum Arthropoda; class Insecta; order Mantodea; family Mantidae; genus Mantis; species Mantis religiosa. The sequence continues at coordinate 191,078,732 of CM060947.1, forward strand.
CCGACGTCGACCATCGCCTCGTGGCTCCTGAGGGCATCCAGTCCCAGAATCACCTCCACAGCCACCTTCGCGACGAACACCCACAGACGCACGGCACTCCGTCCCAAGTTCAGCTCCAGCAGGGCCTCCTTCTCCACAGGCAAGGTGTCGCCCGATGCCAACACAAGCTGGTATGGTCGGCTCGGCTTCCTCGTCGGCAAACCATTCGCCACGTCAGGTCTGATGATGGTCATGGCTGCCCCAGTGTCCACCAGCACGCGGCACGGCTTTCCTCTTACCCAACCGTCCGCGATGAGGCTGTCATCCATACGCCGGCTGACGGCGCGCAGTGTCACTCGAGGGGATGGTGGTGATGGCGCCGACGTGCCCCTCTCCACGACGGCCCTTACTCGTTTTCCGGCTGCTCTTCCTGGTGTGGGCAGTCTCTCCGCAGGTGTCCGGGCTGTCCACACCCCCAACACAGGCCACTAGGTGTTCGCCGGCGTCCCTCAGCTGGTCTTCTGTCTCCGGCGTAGCGGACACAACTCGTTCTCGACGTCGGGATAGATGCTACCTTGGCCGCCTCCATCCTTAATGCCGCTGTCAGCGCCTCGTGGATGGTTTTATATTCGCCGAGCATTAGGCGCTGACGAATCTCCGTGTCCCGTACCCCGTCGACAAAATTGTAGGCGGCTTCCCGGGATACGAACTCCAGTGGCAGGTCAACCAAGGCCTTGCTAGCCAGCTGCTCAATCGCTATGGCGAACTCCTGCAGCGTCTCCCCCGGCTGCTGCGACCTTGCCTTTAGCTGGCTGCGGTATGCTGCGGCTAAGCGGTGGTTCCCGAAGCGATTCTCCAGGGCCTCCCAGATGTCCTTGGGCGCCGCCGTCGTCTGCACCGCGTTTAGGATTTCCGCGGCCCGTCCCTGGAGGCTGGCTATTAACTGTGTGGCCTCCTCCTCCGGTGACCATCTGTTGTGCTTGGCCACTGTGTCGAACTGGCGGCGGAAGACCTCGAATGTTGACGCGCCGTCATATTTCGGAGGTTTGACGCGCGCCGATGTTGTGTCGCGTCCCGGTGCGTCAGCCTTCAAATCCTTCAGTCTCCTGCCGACGACGTCCTCCACCGTGGCGTTCAGGGACTTGACGCTGCTGTCGGCCTTTCCCTCCAGGTTGTTTACGCGGTTCGCGAGGTCTTCGACGTCTTCAACCATGGCGTTCAGGGACTTGGCGTTATTGTCGTCCTTTTCCTCTAGGTCATTGAAGCGGTTCGCCAGGTCCTCGACGCGTTCGTCCACTTGGTCCATCCGCTTGCCCAGCTCCGTCACGTCATCCCTCACGCCGGCCAACTGTTCCTCAAATTTGGCCGTGAGGAGCTCGTTCGCTCCTTCATTTCCGTGGCCAGACTGTCGTTCGCTGCCTTCATTTCTGTGGTCAATTCGGTCTTTATTTCTTTCAACTCTGCGGCCAGGTTGTTATTTGCCGCTTCTGTTTTTGTTGTTAACTCGTTCATCTTCGCGGCCAAGTTGTTATTTGCCGCTTCCGACTTCGCTGTTAATTCGTTCATCTTCTGCAAAAGCATTTCCAATGCCGATTCCATGGCCATAATGTTCCGTGATGTTGTTATCCCACTCCTGACACCAGTTGTGACTTTGTGGGTTCGTGAAATAAAAAGTCGAGGTTACAAACACAAAAAATTGCACTTTATTTTCGTAGCAATACACTGTTCACAATTACAATTTAATGTACACAATTAGTTGATTTTCCAATATCAATCTACACGTACGCTCGACGCTACTTACACAACGCACGCCATAACAACACTACACTCAACTGACTGTTGCTTCCGGTATTGATTGGCCCCAAAGTTTCTCGATTCTCCTTTTATGGAGGGGGAAAACATTCTCGAAGCTTCGTGCAACTTTGAGCGGTAGGAGGAGGGGTAAACGAAGACCCAGCCACCCCTCCTGTCTCCCCTCCCTCTGCCGGCCTACATTTATTTATCGGCATCGTGGGCTTGCCGTTTGGGTAACAATATATATATATATATATATATATATATATATATATATATATATTAAACAAATATTGTACATTTCAAACAGAATAACGTAGAAATCCTGAAGTTTGTTTGTATGAAGTAGAAATTCTTGCCACAAGCACTTTTTAACTTTTCAGATAGTGATAGTGAAAAAGTTAAAAGGCTGAGTAGGTCTCTATTATGATGCCACATAATAGATTTGCTTGTTCAAAACATGAATAATCTGTTTTGCTAATTAAACTTTACATTACAAACATAATGACTATGAGATCTCAATACTCAATTCTGTAAGTAAAAAACTTAATAGTGCAACCAATCTTCTAACTTTTCATATAGCAAGTGCTGCCAGATTAATACCTCTGAATAATAATGTTGTATTATGAAACTCTGTCAATCAAATAATTTCTTTGTTTTCCATACTTTTATGTGTCAGAAATTATCCCATTGCCTCTTTTAAATTTTTGAGTCACTCAATAATATAGGGGCTCTGTGGGTAATCTTAAACTTGCAATGCACTTTAAGTATTGAGAAGTCCCTTTTTCACTCATATTTTCCATCGTCCTGAACTCTCTGGTAACTGCTTTTATTACAGATTTTAAAACTGTCAACTAAAATCATCAGCTGCTGTTTTAATATAAAGGCCAGTCTCCATTAATGTTGGTTATGCTTAGGGCTATTTTCTTGGGAAATCGATGCTGGAAGAATATTTTGGAACCTGTTTTTGGAACTTTTTATTCTTTTAGATTCAAAAGTACATAAATAAAATAACCCATACCAAATTATCATTTGAGATTCCCACATTATTTCTCATTCTAATTGCTTTAAATTGGAATAGTGCAGTATATTGCATGTTACTTCATTATTTTGAGAATTGATACTTAAACTATTATTTAGCATTTGATTTGGTAGATTCATTATTCTTGTACCTGCCTTCTGACAAGACCCAGAAACAAATTGAAAATAATGATATACTTTAATTTTCGAAACTACTTTAAATTTTATGTAAGCAGCAGTGCATGGTAGTGTTGTTTTAAAAGGTTCTCTCACTTGTTTTGTGCACTTTTCTCTTGAGAGTTCCAGCACCTCTTTGTCCAGAAAAAGAGCTTTGGTTAAACTCAAAATGTGGTTTATTGATAACAATGGAGACATCACAGAAGTAACATCATTTATCTCTTAGATATTTTTGGTTACCTGGGTTATTTTATCCAGCATCATTCACTTTAAATCAACTGAGGGGATAAAAATATTTTCACTAATGATTGCCCATATACTTTAACTTATTAACATACGCATATGTTAAGGGATAACATCAGGCATGCTTTCTGAGAGTGACCTTCTTTTATATGCTTTAGCATTTATAAGAAGAAACAGGATTTTAACCAACTTAAAGTGTTTCATACACAAATTTAAGACAGAAATTTGATTATATCTTCAGGTAGCTTGAAATATTACTGAGAAAAATAAAACAGTATATACCAGAAATGCCAGTGCTTTAAAACTTGGTGTATGCTGATTTTCAAATGTTTCCAATTCAGCTATTTTTATTAATTTGATTGAAAAATTATTTTTTTATATGAATACATTTTAAACCATCATTTAAGAAGACAAGAAAACTTGACATTGCATACAAATATGCTGTTTATCTTCTGGCATGGCTTGCACTGATTTTCAGTTTTTGAAACTGAAATATTAGCAACACTGCTGCTTAGAAATTTACTCGTTACTTTCTATACTCCAAACACTTTTGATAGCTATTTTTCCACATGAAAAATAGCTATTTTTATGCAATCAGTTAGAAACTTCTGCACAAATACACTTTGGAAACGGCTGTTATAGCCATATTTATTTTCTTTCAGGCTTTCTTTCTTGTAAACTGCAAATTTCAGCATATATGAAAAATCAGTTGTTCCATTGTTTTGAGTATCTGCTACTTCTACACTATATGGAAAATCAGTTATTCTATTGACCTTACTTGACTATCTGCTGCATTATTATCAGTTACCTGCTATCTTGAATGATAAGCTTGCCAATAACATACCACCACAATCAGTGATAGTGTATTACAATTAATTATTTCCGGGCTGTTTGCCATGGTCTGTTGGCGTAAGAATGCGCAAACATTTCGTCCACAACTGCGGTAGACATCTTCATTGTCGCGGTCAAAGTTGTCTTGGAGAGAGTTTCGCTGTATCTCTTCAAGTAAACTTCGACCGCGCCACTGAAGATGTCTACCGCAGTTGTGGACGAAATGTTTGGACGTTCTTATGCCAACAGACCACAGCAAAGCAGCCCGGAAATAATTAATTGTAATATGGACTCTGGCCATGAAAGCTTACATTCTCTAATGATAGTATAATTTAAAAATTCAAGCCCACAGAGGAAGGGTTTAAAGGTTTAAATATCTGTTAACTTTTAATATTTCATTTCCAGCTGTGATGTGCTGTTTTAAATATATGTGATGATTTCATCAGAAATACAAATTTTGCTCCTTAAACTCAAAAATATCACATTCAGAAAAGAATCATATGTATGTGCATGTGTTTATTTTACTAAAAACTTGTTCCACTACATAAATGGTAATACAACATCTGTAATTTAATAATTGTTTCACTTCACTGTGGTGTTCCAATACAGTTAAATTTCAATACATATATATGTTTTACTTTTTATGTAACTGGTTGTTACTTTTGCACACAATACCTAATATTATTCCCATGGCTGCAATTCTTATAGTCTAATTTTACTCTAATTGATTAGAATGTGTTTAAATATGCCTAATGTTAATAATAGGATATTCTAAATATACCTGTGTTTCCTGCCAATAATGTTTAATAAAACATGAATTAATATAATTCTACAAGGGCGGTTCAGTAAGCACACATGTTTCAAAATATATGGTGTTGCTAAGGGAAGTTTGTGTTATCATGAACCGTCAGTTCTGACACATTGTCAAAATAAATTTGGTGCCAATTCATACTTTAGTTTGGATTTTACAGACATTTCAATAAGTTGTTCAACATGTTTTTGCTAAAATGGAAAAAGTACAGTATTGTTCAGTGATTCATTGTTTACTTTTACATGGAAAAACTTGTGAGGAGATAAAAGCAAAATTGGATTCTGTTTATGGAGGCCTTTCACTTTCTAGGACAACAGTTAGACATTGGTATAATGAATTTAAACATGATCAAACATCCATTTTTGACGAGGAGTGCCTAGGACGCCTTCAGAAGTGGTTACCAAGGAAGTTATTGAAAAAGTCCACAGTATGGTTCTCACTGACCATTGAACACAAGTTTGCAAAGTGGCAGTCATAGATGTATTGAAAGGAATGCCAATTTATATTTTGCACGATAAGTTGGAGATGAGAAAGCTGTCGGCCCAAGAGATGCCACGTTTGCTCACAGTGAACAACAAGCTGGTAAAATTTCAACTTCGAAGCTGTTTAAGCAAAATCCAAAGAACATTTTGCATCAAGTTGTGGCTGTCATTGATTATGAGTGGCTGAGAAAACCTGACACTTGAAAGGGCATAAGGGAGAGGAAAAGAAGTTATCAGTGTCATTGAGACCTGGACTCATCATTATTATCCGAAACCAAACAACAATCAAAACAATGGGTTGTTTCCGGAGAATCTTGTTCAAAGAAGGCAATGACGGTTCCATTGGCTGGAAAAGTGATGGCGATGATTTTTAGGGATGGGAAGGATTTCATACTCGTGGACATCTTGGAAAAAGAAAAAACGATTACTGGAGCATACTACAGTGAGTTATTGGCCCAATTCGACAAGAAGTAGAAGGAGATACGGTCCCATATGGCAAAGAAGAAAGGTCTGTTTCACTATAATAATGCCCCTGCAATTCATCTGGAGTTACTGCTGCCAAACTGCATAAATTGTATATAGCATAAAAAGAAGTATTTCAGAAAGTGGAGTGCCATTGTTATTAAAATTAGACAAATGAGTCAAACTTGTTTACACTTTTCTTCGCTTACAAGTTTTTTATGAAGACTAGTTTCTGTAAACTTCTTCCCTATCCTCAGTTCTGTGGTCGACCGATGGTGTAACTGGTGTCTGCCTTTGGCTTGGGGTTGTGCTGCCATCTGATAATCTAGTAAATTTGATGACATCACCCACGGCAGGAATTTCAAACTTCATCAGGACTTGTAAGTGTAGAAAGGCATATACAAGGTTGACTCATTTGCCTAATTTTAATATGCATGAAATGGTTATGAATTGCTGCCACTTATCCCCATATTCTCTTGTTCCCAAACATGAAGAAATGGCTTGCAGGAAGAAAATTTAGATCAAATGAGGTCATCAAGAAGACAGAGGCATATTTTGATAATTCTTATTTTTTGGAGGGGTTAAAAAATGGAAAGAGTGTTGGGAGAAGTGTATATCCCTAAAAGGGAACTATGTTGAGAAATAAATAATTTGTGTTTGAAAAAACTGGTATCTTCATTCCTAACAGGGGTACTCATTGAACCGCCCTTGTATGTGTGCACTGAAAAACAAAAGGTCTGTTAAGCGGAACCTTGCCCTTCCAGAGATGCAGCACAAAAATCTTGAAGTAAATACCCTTACCACGAATTAGCCTTTAAATGTAAAATTTTCAAAATGTGTTATTCTCTCAAAAATGGATCTACAGTCTGATTTTTAAAAGAAGATACATGAAGGTCATCAATTTCTCCACGTGGGAAACTGTAATGTTGCCTAGAAGCAGATAGCAAGTTATGCATACTTTTACCCTCTCAACACTTGAAACATATAAGCAAGTTATCGCATTAGAGTGATGATGCGAACGATGGTTTGCGAAACATGTCCTTAAATTAGGTACGTAAGTGAAGCTGATGTGTAATAAATATGACTCCTCTATAGTTTAATATTATAAACAAGTGTTCGGGGTTATCTCACCTCAACAAAAACATGCATATTTAATCTGTATCAGCCTACTTTGAGAACAAAAATAAATTCTCAATGCACATATGCTACATTCACATGTTCATGTTCTCGTGATAGACACCAATTTTTTTTTGATCTGAAGAGTAGGAGGGTGTCAGCAACTAAACTGTGTATGTACTGGCACAGCCAATAATAAAGCAGTCACCTTTTCCTATAGGTCCTTTAGAAAAATCATATAATTATTATGTTAAGCATACATAAAAAACAAAGGATTTTCCCATAAACTGATGTTTAAAGAACTTCCATTTCCAATTTAAGAATTTTATGACTGTATTGTGACTAAAAATTAACAATTTTTATTAAATTGCAGTTGTACTTAACATTGTTTACATGAAATAAGAGGGTATTTAACACTGTTTGCATTAAATTAAAACACAATCCTTACCAACATACATTACTCATCTTAATTTTTACCACAGTTGGGTTACTGTACCAGGCATATAGGAGGGATCCATTTCAGACTAGAAAGTATGTCATTTAGTTTATTTGGGTGTGGCTGTCCTCTATGGCTAGCTATGACATGATATTTAAAGAGCTGCAAGGAAAATGAGCTGACATCTTGATTGACTTGTACAACACTGATGTCATGACCTCAGAGGATTGGAAGCAGCCAAACTGCGAACTGTGCCTCTTGTGACCCAACTGTCTGTATATGGGTTCCACCACAGGATATTTGGGAGGAAGATATTTCATTCTCCAGGGGCTAGATTGCAAGTGTGAATGATGTCCTAGGCCTTGTGAAAGACACCATGTGCTGAAAGTACATTAAAGAAAACCAACTACCTTTTTAAAATAATTCAATTTTGAAAAATAAGCTTTTGAAAATGTTGACTATGCAAGTGAAAATGTTGATATATGGCAAATATAGAGAATATACTGTGTAGAATGAGCTGGGGTGTTGTCATGAAACAGAAAGACCCCATTGGAAAGCTTCCCGAGACATTTTGTCCTTATAGCCTCCTATAATATATAAGATTTTGGTAGTATGCTCTGTGATGGTTTGCCCCTTCTGACCATAATCTGTCAGCATCACACCATGAAATTCCCAGTTCTTCACAGAGAAATGATCTGCCACTTCGTTCTTCGTTATCCAGATTTGTCTGACCACACTGAAAGCATCTGTGCCACCTGACCACTGTGTCATATGATGTTGCATTCTTGTTGTACAATTTCACCAATTCAGTATGCATGGTAACAGTCCTGCTCTCCTTCAAATACAGGAAATAAATTACCGCACAATACTCCACTTTACCAATGGACTGCATCATTTTTTTGTTTTGGATCCTCTAGCAGCATGCTATAGTATAACCCAGCCAAGGCGAGTGCAGTCCTGCTACAGAAGCGAAAGCCAGGCAAACTAACGCGATGACAACACGAATATGTCACGAAATGCTGTACAGTTTGGTTTACGTTTACTAGCGCGCTGTGCAGCATCCATGTGGAATGTAAAAGAAATAAATTTGCAAGATTAGAAAGGAGGTAAATCTCCTGCAAATAAAATTGCTATGGACAAAGTGGAACATGCATAATTAGAAGAAAATATAAGGAGTATCACGAGGTTAAAAAGGAAATTCCTGCACTGCTAAAATTACTGAGCTTTAGGAAAATAGAAAAACATATTGGATTTTGAGTTGAAAAGTGTAGAAATAAAAGAAGTGTACTGAGCAAACACCCTGATATGATATAGTGGCTTAGATAGCATAACTTAGAAGGAATGAGCTTGGAGAAAATAAGCCGTGATATACATGGATGAAACCTGGATTCACAACCACTACACTGTTTCCAAGTGTTGGCAGAGTAACAACATTCCAGGAATGTTGCAAATCACAGTGCTTGATAGCGTTTTATTGTTGTTGATGCTGGCTGGGAGATGAGATTTATTCCAAATGCTTATCTCATTTATGATTCCAAATTCAAAATATCTAACCCAATGAAATGGACTATGATAATCCCAAGTGGTAAAAAACCAACTGATACCTGGATTACTGCAAAGGAGCATTGTTGTCATTAACAATGACAATAAATAAAATAACAAAATACTCTCAACCAACAATTAAAGTCAGAAATACACGAATGGCTGCCGAACATTTAATTATATTAACTAATGGTATTTTAAGTACATTTCTGTCTGCGTATGGTAGCTAAAATAAATGTCTGAACTTCCCGATTTAGTTACAACCCTCAAGGAAAATGTCGAGTTGTTATCGTTCCATTTTCCGAACCGGACTGTACAGGAGGGCAGGCAAGCTTTAGCACGTAATAGTGGCGCTCCCTGAAGACTGCACTCGCTTGGTGGGGTTATAATATGGCATGGGGATTTAAATGTGTACCAGAACATATTAGTTGGGACAAATACCTTGAGCTTTAATTAACTTTAAAGAGAGTCGATTAAAGACACTAGACAACACTTACTTTTAAATTTTTCCGGAACTAGTTTCAGAGGCTTTGCCTCTATCATCGGCCGGCTCTCCCTAAAGAGAGTCGATTAAAGACACTAGACAACACTTACTTTTAAATTTTTCCGGAACTAGTTTCAGAGGCTTTGCCTCTATCATCGGCCGGCTCGCCTTAAAGAGAGTCGATTAAAGACACTAGACAACACTTACTTTTAAATTTTTCCGGAACTAGTTTCAGAGGCTTTGCCTCTATCATCGGCCGGCTCTCCTTAAGATAGAGGCAAAGCCTCTGAAACTAGTTCCGGAAAAATTTAAAAGTAAGTGTTGTCTAGTGTCTTTAATCGACTCTCTTTAAGAGAGCCGGCCGATGATAGAGGCAAAGCCTCTGAAACTAGTTCCGGAAAAATTTAAAAGTAAGTGTTGTCTAGTGTCTTTAATCGACTCTCTTTAAGAGAGCCGGCCGATGATAGAGGCAAAGCCTCTGAAACTAGTTCCGGAAAAATTTAAAAGTAAGTGTTGTCTAGTGTCTTTAATCGACTCTCTTTAATGTTAATTTATCATAACAACACTGTTTTCAACACTTCCAAGAAAGTAATTGTAACCTTGAGCTTTGTTTATATGCGGCAATAGCGGGAACTAACATGTTGTGATGGTTGGCTATAGGCTACATATTAAGTTGTTAATCTAGTTGTTAACTCTGGTGTAATGTAGGAATACCGCAGTACAGTGTAGCATCATACCACAAAGTAGGTGTCTATAATAATTTTCAAACATGGAAATTACAACACACAAAAAAAAAAAAAAAAAATGTCACCTCAAATGGTTGTTAACTCACAAGGATTATTCAGAATGTTTTCCAGTTCTGCATGGAGGAAAAGCAAAGCGGTCTGTTGTGGTACTTCCAAGTTAAAGAACACAGCATAATCGGAAAAAGAAGTTTCAAATGGTTTTGATAGGTTTGTTGTTCACAGAACTTTTTTAGAGTGTTATGAAGTGTGTAAAGAAATTCCAACAGTGAAGAAGTTATTCTGTGCAGTAAATGAGAAAATTAATTTTGGTTGTGGACAGAAAACATTCTGACGAATATTAAAGGAAATTGGATTTAGTTTCAAAAAATTAAAAATATGCAACATATTTTAGTGGAACACCAGGATATAGAATTCCACTTTATCACTGATTTAAATCCCATTGGACTCATATAGAATATCATGAAGCAAAAAAAAACAGGAATATGTGTATTTTATGACTTAAAACGCACTAAAGGACTAATCGACAATGTTTAAAGGACAACCCTGAAGAAGATTGGAAAAATGTGTGCTCAAAATTATGTATATAGAATAAGAATATTGGCATCAAAATGCCTAGATGGAAGAAGAAATAGAACAGTACTCAATGTAGGTTTGGATATCAGCGATGAAAAGAAAGGAAATACCCTAGTCAGATTTATGGATTCTGGAGATAACAACGGCAGTTCTACAGACATAACAGCTGATATCCATGCATTAGACAATCTCATCATGGATGGAAGCTCCTCAGTTACAAAAGTGAAACATATGCAGGAATCAGAATGTTCATGTCCAAATTAAATAAGTCAATTTTGTTCTGCTCCTTAGTGCAGCACGTTTTGTGCCTTCAATAATGTACATATTGTTGTGACATGCTGTCCAGTTCTCCTCCCCTCTGATAAACAACCGTGTGGTGTAAACAGATAACAGTGCCTCCACTCAAAGTATCTTCCTAAATGTCCTGAGTAATACCTACATACTAACAAAAAATTAATTACTAAACTTAATTTTTTTTTAGGAAATAATTAAAACTTTACAACTGTCCCTCAGCTATCTTAAACATATGTATTGTATTATTAAATTTTAGATGAGTCGCATTTTTTAACACATCTGCTTCACTTTCGTACCTATTTTGAGGACATGTTTCGCAAATCTTCGCTTGCATCTACGGCTCTTGTGCGACTGACGCTAGATCCAGCGGTGTGGGTAATTCTGGGGTTCTTGCTGCCATCTGTTGATTTAGTGATGAACTGAAATGTGGGATTCTCTTCTAGCGGGATTTCAAAGTTCATTAGTTGATTTTTATGTTTTTCTATGTATATCCTCTCCCATATGACGAGTTCACTATGTTTTTGTACGTATTTTAGTAATTCTGTGCTATCTTCAATTTCATGATTTTCAGACCAGAAATGAGCTGCTATTGCGGACTTATCAATATTTTTGTATCTTAAGTGCCTGAAGTGCCTGAAGATTTGCGAAACATGTCCTCAAAATAGGTACGAAAGTGAAGCAGATGTGTTAAAAAATGCGACTCATCTAAAATTTAATAATTTTTCGCTTCACTGTGGTGTTCCAATACAGTTGAATCTCGATATATGTATTGTATTTTAATAAAAATTGTTAAAGCCAATTTTAAGAAAATAAAAAGTAACAAAAGTTTTCAATGTAAGAAAGTTTATGGTGGGGGAATTTTATTGAAAATCTTTGTGTCACATTTTGGAAGATGCTGAACTTAAATGCTAGTGTGGTGTTTATCTGACTTTTCATTTCTGAGTTATGTTTTTATACACACACACACACATGCACACAAATGGAACTTTTTCTAAAAATGTACTTCTGTAGAGAATCCACTTCCTTTAATACATAATATCTGGTGAAATCTCAACATTGAATTTTAGTGTGGAATACACACTTATACCTACTGTAGGTAGTAAGTAGTAGAGAAAGTAATCATGTTTATAATATTTCTTTTGTTTTGTTTTGTATAAAGGAAGCAAGAAGATGAAATTGATTACAAAACACCAGAGCTAACAGATGAATATGTAAACACTGAGGTGGTTGATGTTACGGATTATGCTGCAGCTTGGGAGGAATTAGAATATATTTGTTACTACTGTGAGGCAGGAATAATGGGTAAAGCAAACTTTATGTTGCATCAGTCTTCTGTACATCAAAATCAAGTATTCAGCTGTCCCATGTGTGAACTAGTGTTTGAATTAGAGGCCGAGTTCAAACAACACCTTGCAACTCACATGGAGGAAGAGGAAGAAGAAGAAGAATATGGGTATGTATCTCCAAACAGGGCCTTAAATTATTCTTGTTGCACTCCATATATGATTTTAGAAGTTGCAGTTCACATAATTTGATAGCATATAAATTACAGTACAGTAGAACCTCGTTTACCCAGATCAACTGGAACCACGGCTGATTCGAGTTAACAAAAATCTGGGTTATCCAAGAATGACAGAAAAATTATAAAAAGTATGTACATCACCAAAATATATTTAATGGATCGAGATTTAACTGTATTGGAACACCACAGTGAAGCGAAATAATTATTAATTTTTAGATGAGTTGTATTTATTACCCTTCTGCTTCACTTTCGTACCTATTTTGAGGACATGTTTCGCAAATCATTGTTTGCATCTTCTGCTCTTATGCGACTAAAGCTTGATCCAGTGGTGTGGGTAATTCTGGAGTTGCTGCTGCCATCTGTTGATTTAGTGATGAACTTAAATGTGGGATTCTCTTCTGGCGGGATTTCAAAGTTCATTAGTTGGTTTTTATGTTTTTCTATGTATATTCTCACCCATATGACGAGTTCACTATGTTTTTGTACGTATTTTAGTAATTCTGTGCTATCTTCAATTTCATGATTTTCAGACCAGAAATGAGCCGCTTATTGCGGACTTATCAATATTTTTGTATCTTAAGTGCCTGAAGTGTTCTTTCTTTCTAGTGCCTATGTTTCTTTTTGTCCTCCCTTGCAAGACTATATGGTTTGCCTAAAATACACAAACCCAACGTACCCATGAGACCCATTGTAAATAATATAAACACTCCTACTTACCTTCTGGCAAAATGGCTGTCCAAAAAATTTCAGTCCTTTCCACAATTCCATACTCTGAGCATAAAAAACTCTTTAGACCTGGCAGAAAAAATTCAAAATCTTAAACTAAAACCTCATGATACTTACGGTCGGTGGGGTGGCGGTACAGCTATACTCGTGAAAAACATCATCACGCACACACCTGTTCCTCTCCCTGCCCTGCAGCACGTGGAGGCCTGCGCCATCCGGCTCTCAGTCAGCGGACAGGACACCCTGCTGGTAGCGGCATATGACCCACCTGGTAACCAGTTCTTTGAAGCTGACTACACTACCCTTTTCAACCTACACCCAGTGGTTTGCATTGCAGGAGACCTCAACGCGAAACACGGGCTCTGGCACAGCCGCACAAGCAACCAGAGGGGACGAGGGCTCTACCGCCTCATAAGCGGAGACCCAAATCTCGCCGCGCACAGGCCGAGAGGTCCAACCTTCCATCCGGCTCGTGGCAGGCCAGATGTCATCGACATCATGATCACCAAGAACTTTCCATTTCATCTAGACCTCTCGGCGGTGAATGAATTGGACTCAGACCATGACCCTGTCATGGTCGATTCCGACGTCACCATGCCAGCTCTGTTAAACTCAGACTGGAAGCTAGAGGTAGACTGGGATGCAGCCATCCTCAAACTCAACCAAACCATCGACCCTCGTCCACGCATCGACGATGTCGATGCGTTGGAGGCTTCGGCGATGAGTTTTTCCCAGCAGTTCCGCCTAGCGGTGAGCACACACACTCACCGTATACCCACCAACACACATAACCCTCTGTCCATCACAAACGAGATCCGGCAACTGCTAAAAGCCAAGGCAGCTGTTCGGAAGCTATGGCAGCGTTTCCGTCATCCCAGGATAGGAGCAGTTTACCAGCGGTTCAAATCCCTGGCAAGGCGGCTGCTCCGTGCCCACCGTAAGGTGGCCTGGGAGAACACATTCCGAAACGTCGACCTCCAGGAAAAGCACCCCTGGAAGATCATAAAGTCCCTCAGGAGGGACAAAACTCTGTACCAGCATCCGCTGCATGGCACTCGCGGGAGACTCGCTTACGAGCCCCAAGATAAGGCCACAGCTTTTGCGGATCATTTGGAAAGTCAATTTGACCCCCAGGACGAAGACTTCACTGACCTCGTGGAGGCTGCTGTGGAAGACCTCTATGAGGAGCCACAGCGGCGCCATGAGGCGATCCATATCCCAATAGTCACCCCAAAGGCGGTGACTGCTGAAATCCGAAAAATGAAACCCAACAAATCCCCTGGACATGACGGTGTTAGCGCACTCATGCTCCAGCACCTTCCCAAGAGGGCCGTTATCCACTTGACGCGGATCTTCAATGCGTGCCTCCACCTCCGCCACTTCCCGGCTTGCTGGAAAGAGGCGAGAGTGGTGTGCATCCTGAAGCCCGGCAAGGATCCGGTCTTTCTGTCTAGCTACCGATCCATAAGTCTTCTCCCAACCGTCTCAAAACTATTTGAGCGGTTGCTCCTATCCCGCCTGACCCCTCTCTTCGAGGAAAGGCAGCTCCTACCCGATCACCAGTTTGGTTTTCGTCATGGACACTCCACGACCCTACAGCTACTGCGCCTGGCCGAGAGGACAGCCCTGGGTTTCCAGGAAAACCTCAAGACAGTCGCGGTGCTGCTAGACGTAGAGAAAGCCTTTGCCACAACCTGGCACCAAGGCCTACTGTACAAACTCAGGGAGGCCAACCTACCTCCTCCCTATCTGGCCCTGATTAGTAGTTTCCTCAGAAACCGCACTTTCAGGGTGAGAGTGGAAGGAAGGATGTCATCTATCAGACCAATAGCCGTGGGAGTCCCGGAGGGCAGTGTACTGTCCCCGATACTCTTTGCGGCCTACATGTCTGACTTACCCTTGGAACCACAGACTGTTACGTGCCAATATGCTGACGACGTCCTCATGGCACGTAACAAAAACCTACGATATTGTCATCCTCCTCTGCAGCGCCAACTCCGAGCCATTGGCCGTTGGAGTGAGATGTGGAGAATGGCCATTAGCCCCGAGAAGAGCTCTGCACTTCTCCTGGCTAAGGTCCGAGCTAGGCGACCAGACTGGTCGCTGAGGTTGAGGCAGAGGCAAATCCCTTAGGTTCCCACTGCCAAATACCTTGGCGTCCACCTGGATCGCGGTCTCACCTACGCACCTCATATCCGGGTCAAAGCCGGACAAGGGCATGCAGCGTTAACACAGCTATACTCCATTCTAAAGTACACCATGCCTGCTCACCTCAAACTACGCCTATATCGGGCGATCATACCGCCCCTGATTCTGTACGGCTGCGAAGTCTGGAGATCAGCGGCTCCCACCAATATTCGCAGACTCCAGTACGTCCAGAACAGGGTATTGCGCATGATCTACGATACCAGGCGGAGATTTCCGTCCCACATCCTACACACTCACTCGGGGGTCCCGTATATCGTGGACGTGGTGCGGGAAAGATCCCGCACCATCTACGATAAGCTGGACCCCCACCCAAACATACTGGTGAATACCCTAGGCCGTTACGACCATAGGGTTCCTCGCCGGCGACCAAGCTACCGGCTACCCAAAGATGCCTTGGGTACCTAACACTGAACAGGGCCACATTCCCCTGACTCCAACTTCCTAAGCCCAGTAATGGGCTAGGTAAACTTTATACATTAACACGGTTCCTTTCCCTCTAGCCTGTTTAGCGGACTGTGCTCAGATGCCTCCCAGGCAGGCGGAAGAGCGCAGCCAGCATTGGCGCATCCCCCCTACATGGGGCGACTGCGCACACAAAGGCTAGATATGTCCACTGCCCAAAACAATCGCCTGAGACAATAACGACTCTTCTATACTGCCCAGATAAAGACGCAATAAGCGGCTAGGTGCTGGGCAGCATACACTCCGTCCAGGTAAACCTGGACGACTCGTCTCTTCTGCTGGTCTGCTGCTTCTGCTGGTCATGACACTTTAGTATCCTTTGATGTCCGCTCCCTCTTCCCTAGCATTCCATTAGACAAACTTTTGATTCAACTGAAAAAATGGCTAAATTCTATAAACCTAGATGCCAATGCAATAGAAGAATATTTGGCAATGACTGAAATATGTATACATCAAAATTATTTTGTCTTCGATGGAAAATATTATAAACAAATTTCAGGACTAGCTATGGGAAGCCCGCTATCACCATTTTTGGCCAATCTATACATGAGCTTTTTCGAAACACATATAACTAAAGCCTTCCCTCATATTTTTAAAACATGGTACAGATACGTAGACGACATCTTTGCAATAGTGCCCTACAAACAAATAGATGATGCTTTGAAACTACTCAACCTGCAAGAACCCAGCATACAATTCACAGTGGACCTTAAAATCACAAAAAGCAATGAAAAACTAGAATTTGGTATCCATAGAAGAGCAACACACACAGATAATTACATCAAAGCAAATAGTTTCAACCCAATTCCACACAAACATGCCACCATCAACAGTCTCACACACAGATTAGTAAATCTACCCCTCAGCCAGCAAGAATATCAAAACGAATACCATCAAATCTTAAAAACTGCAATTAACCCTTTCACCGATATGGACGTCATATGACGTCCAAGTTAAAATGCCCCAAACCGATATGGACGTGTATAGACGTCCTGCGCATACATGCATTTAATGCTCATTTAATGCCAATTATTTTAATCTTGCTATTGTACAATAAATTTAAATTAGTTCTATAAGGAATGTAAATGTGCCCTTAAAGGTTACACCAAATAATATTGGTTTCCTTGCGAACTTCTTTTTCGCAACACACTACCCATTTTCGAAATGGTTGCGACTTTTTTGATTGTGGGTGGTATCCTTTTAGAAAGTGTTTTCTCTCAAGTATGAGGGGTGATGTCGTGGTGAATTTCCTACCACCTAGTATAAAGAGGCCTCTGAGTATTATAATACTCAATTAGGTTACGAGCTCTTTATACGCACAAGTACAGATAGATGAATGTCTTGCATGAATTAACAGTTCTGAAAATTACTAAACAACTGTGCATAGTTACATCCAGTGGTATAAAAATACTTTTTTTTTACCATTTAACTGTTTTCCGTAAAGAGGGATAGCTAGTAATAGCTGATCCGCATCACCCATATTTGACCCGCCATTTCCCCAAACAATGGAGTAGCTAACATGCCATCTGTACTCCAGTACACGTCACTGCTATGTAAGTACTAAAGATCTCCATAATCGTACAACAAATCTTCCAGATTTTCTACAGTAATATCAGAAGCCTGTACACATCATACCCAAGCTAATTTATTAGCTACATTATGGGGATAAGCCATGGTTAACATTGAAATTTAACAATTTCAAATGTGCCGTTCATTTAGCTCTTGATAGCTATAAGAAATTACTCTGAACACAAAGAGATTATAAATAACTAAAATACAGAGCGAAAACAGCTGCATAAGGCTACTAGAAACCTTGGTTGAGAAACACTGTAATAACAGATGCTGACAGAGAATTTTCTTTCCAGTGTGTGAGTGTGTAACGCAATATATTCTCGTATGATTATCGCTTGGTATAGCATAAATAAACTAAACTTGAACTGGAGAAGTTGCTTGCATAGCTACACATACATACATTGGCTTGTATACACACAAAACAAAATGATTCAAATATTAGATGCATTCGGCACAAAGAATGGCTTCTGTTACAGTGAAACAAAGTAGTGAAATTTCAACAATTTATTAATGTAGTCTCTACTTTATTGTTACTGTAGATTTATACTGCCTTTAATGAGTTTTGAACCAATTTTTGTTTTGTTTAAATAACTTAATAAATACGGAAGATACGGAATTGTATTTGTGATGCATTTTTACAGCATTTAACAATTTAAATGTCCTGTTCTGTTTATTGGGTATCCGTTTCCGGCCCCTGAAGGGTTTAAATGGCCATCGGCGAAGCGGTTAAAAGTGGATATGGAAAAATCCTTGTAGATAAAAAACTAAAATCATTCAAACTTCAAAAGAGATTAAAACAGATCACAGCTCTCACACCAATAAAACAAGAAATTAGATTTGCTAAATTTACTTACCACCCCTGGGCCACAAAAAAGTTCCAAAAAATATTCAAGAACCACAATATAACATTGGCACCAAAAAACAATTACAACATTTAAAAACCTACTTCACAGTAATAATACTGATAAGATAAAACCAGAGGAAAAGTCAGGCATTTACAAGATTAAGTGTAAAGACTGAAAAAATTTACATAGGGAGGACAAAAAGAAACATTGGCACTAGAAAGAAAGAACACTTCAGGCACTTAAGATACAAAAATATTGATAAGTCCGCAATAGCGGCTCATTTCTGGTCTGAAAATCATGAAATTGAAGATAGCACAGAATTACTAAAATATGTACAAAAACATAGTGAACTCGTGATATGGGAGAGAATATACATAGAAAAACATAAAAACCAACTAATGAACTTTGAAATCCCGCCAGAAGAGAATCCCACATTTAAGTTCATCACTAAATCAACAGATGGCAGCAGCAACTCCAGAATTACCCACACCACTGGATCAAGCTTTAGTCGCATAAGAGCCAAAGATGCAAACGATGACTTGCGAAACATGTCCTCAAAATAGGTACAAAAGTGAAGCAGATGTGTAATAAATATGACTCATCTAAAAATTAATAAATATTTAATGGAGTTTAGATATTACTATTGGCACACTTTCACATAAAAACACATACACTGTATGTACTGTAATAGCCTACGTATTTGCACTGTATACAATGTAGCTGCAAACTGTAGCAGTAGCGCGACTGGTGATGAAGCGATGCTGTGATTCTGCACCATCTTGAGGTATTATTTGTAGCAGTACCTCTTATGGATGGCTGCTGGGATTATGGATTATCTTTTGAAGCTATTTGTAGCAGTTGTTTCTCGATGTTCTCCTCAAGAGATGTGTTGTCGCAGCATATGTTTCTTATTATTGTAGCTCCAGTTTGCATGAGATCTTATCTTGGTTGTGATATCAGATAGTTGGAGTATAGGAACTTAATGTGAAGGAAATCAAAAAGGTTGAAAACATTTTTTAATTCAAATCCGAAACTCAATTTCAATATGATTTGTATTTTAAATCAATATAATTACACAAAATAAAATGATACTTTTCTCCTGTTGATGAATAATTAAAACACAGTTCAACTTCTCTGGTTTGCAACCAAACTTTTGCAAACACCCAGCACTTCCACACGCGTCTGCTCACATTGAGATCACGATGCAAAAGATGCTGTTATTTTTTTATCCAACTATTGATTTTTACCTCTCGTTTCCATAACTACCAAATAAATTTCTTTTCACTGGTCCACATCAACACATTACGTAATATCATGTTTGCAACTACCAATAATAAAACATTACATCATCTTATATACATATTGCATCATCTCATGACCCACTGAATTTAACACTTTTATTTCTTGTGCATATTAACATGAAACTTAAATGAATAAATCCAGCATTGCTCTGGCACTGGACATATTAACAACTCCTATCATGGAAGTGTTGAAAACAGTGTTGTTGTATAAATTAAGTTAATTGGGAGTCGATTAATAACACAAAACAACACTCACTTTTAAATTTTCCCGGAACCGGTTTCTGAGGCCTTCCCTCTATCTTCAGCCGGACATCGACTAGTTCTCATTGGTGTGGCTGGCAATATTTTGTCTTCGGTCTCCTCTGGTGGCGGTTCGAGGAACTTGCTGAACAAATCTTTCTGGGGGATGTCGAAATTGAATAATTTGTTCCTATTTTTTGAAATAAAGATTTGTTCCCATGTGGACAGTTCTTCTTTTCCTGTTGTATGTTTTAGTAATTTTGGTTCTGGATTTATGCTGTGGTTTTTTTCCCAAAAATGCGTGGCAACTGCTGATTTTTCTAATTGTTTGTATTTTATGTTCCTAAAGTGTTCCTTTGCTCTTGTTTCTAAATTTCTTTTGGTTTTTCCAATATAAATTTGACTACAGTCACAGCAACCACAGGAAACCACAACCCTCTCAGCTACAGAAACTAAAATGATCTTCAAAAAATTCACTTACCATCCATGGGCCTTTGATAAATTCAAAAAAGTCTTCAAAAAACAAAACATTCAACTAGCTCCAGTGAACCATTACTCCTTAAAAAACCTAATTTGCTCAAACATCAAAGATGCCATTCCATCTAACAAAAAATCTGGTATATATCAAATTGAATGCTGTGACTGTAGTCAAATTTATATTGGAAAAACCAAAAGAAATTTAGAAACAAGAGCAAAGGAACACTTTAGGAACATAAAATACAAACAATTAGAAAAATCAGCAGTTGCCACGCATTTTTGGGAAAAAAACCACAACATAAATCCAGAACCAAAATTACTAAAACATACAACAGGAAAAGAAGAACTGTCCACATGGGAACAAATCTTTATTTCAAAAAATAGGAACAAAGCATTCAATTTCGACATCCCCCAGAAAGATTTGTTCAGCAAGTTCCTCGAACCGCCACCAGAGGAGACCGAAGACAAAATATTGCCAGCTACACCAATGAGAACTAGTCGATGTCCGGCTGAAGATAGAGGGAAGGCCTCAGAAACCGGTTCCGGGAAAATTTAAAAGTGAGTGTTGTTTTGTGTTATTAATCGACTCCCAATTAACTTAATATTAACAACTGTTTCAAACAAAGTATAAACTTGATTCACTTATGTGCTAACTGTTTCAAAACTAGTCAGAAGTAAAAAAGGCAGTGAGCTTCTGCTGTCTCAGTTTAATGTATGCTTAGGAACAGCATGATCTTGCGTGTGCTTTAACATTTGAAGTTCATTTGGCAATATTTTGGCTTAACTCTTGAAATAAAGCATCAATTTCTATAGTTTGCTACTGTTTGTGCGGGGATCATAACCATAGCAGGTCCATCAACACACTCTGAATCTGAATATTCTTCATTTTCAGTAACACTGCATGATGCTTTAATGCCTTCCTCTGTAATAGGTTTATAAACTCTGTCATTGTCAATGTCTTCTTCATCAACATCAAAACAGCCATCAGTATTTCTAAAATCTCTCTAAAATCTTCTTCCACACTTATTTTTCTTCTTCAATCATGTTTTCTGGCAAGTCACAAACACAAAGCCACAACTTTTTCCAACACTTTATCAAAGTTTCTCTTCCAACCAAGTCCCAAGCAGGTTGGGTGAGTGCAATGAATTCATCCGCTGGCAAGAGAATTCAAGTAACGTACCTACTGAGAATAGCAATTTGTGTGTAAAACAATTCATTTACTATGCTATACAACCATTCTTTTTAACTGGTCCTGTTTAAACAGGCCTGGGTTAACGAGATTTTACTGTACTTTCTTTGCATTTCATTTGTTAACTTTTCAGAGTTTTAGTTTATTTTTGATAAGATTGTTCATGTGTACATATTTAAGCATTTGTGGTGATACACGTGTATGATTACAGGTCTGGAGAAGATCGCTTTAAGATAAAGAAACAATATCAATGTTCATCTTGCTTCAAGATTTTCGCTACCAAGCTCATATGTCTACAACATTCTTGCAACACCGATACAATTGAAACAAATTTTGAATGCCCCATGTGTGATCGCAAGTTCTCTGTAAAAAGTGCCCTTTCAGCTCACATGAAACGGCACAAGGGTATTTTCACTTGCAGAGTGTGTCTCAAAGTCTTTGCCAACAGGGGAGCTCTGCTACTTCACCGAAGGTAATTCATCTGCTCCTTAGAAATTCAATTTATAAAACCTTTTAGAGCATTAAACATTGAAATTTTAATTCCTGTTGATGTACACTGTTAGAGAGGAACAGTAGCCTGTTAGAAATACTACTTTTTCCAAGCAGCTATGAAAAAATGTGATGCTTCACTGTGAGTCCAGTAGGATGGATGAGATACTGTCTACCACCACAAGAAGGCAAGAGACAATGAAGGGGGGAGGGGTTTGAACTGTTCATCTGCTCTGTTAGTGGATCTGTATACTAGGAAATAAGTGTATGAGAGTGCATATGAGTCACCCATGTTGCCAGATCTAATGTTTGTTGCAGTAACTGTAGTGATAGATGTATGCATGGGTGAGTAATGTGACAACACTTGTGTTTTTTAAACAAACCTAGCATCCTTGTCACACTGGGAAGGTGAGCATAAACACTGTATAGACAGCAAAAGTGATTACGTTACACATTCCTCTAGCTTTCCTTCTTATGGTGGGTAGACAATAGTGGTGAAGATTCTAATATGCATTTGGTCTTGCCTCTGTAACTTACATAGTCACTGATCATGGACATCCACAATATCCAAAATATTGATTTCATCCTTGTTTATGTGAAAAATCCTTGTTTATAAAGATTTTATGCACATATCAGTGAGAGACAGATATTTTATTCACCTTAAGCATTACACGCCCTAATCCAAATAAACTATGTATAAAAACAAGAAAGAAAACACTAAATTAGATGATTAATAATGATTAATTCCATGTGAAGGAATAGAAATAAAATTAGGACAATGCGTAAACATATTAAAGCTAATAACACTGAATCACTGATGGCTCAGGCAGTTTCATTTGTGGCCCGGATTTGATTCCCATGGCCGACCTACCTGACCCATGGGTTTTTTCAAGGGTTTTCATGGATCACCAGGTGAATGCTCCATTTCATCTCCATTATCATTTCATATCATCTTTCATCTGTTTGTCTCTTTCAGGGTGTCTCAGCATTGCATGACAGGATAATATGCTCTTGGTATTATTGTGCTGCTCAAATGGTTACCATGGTTTTATCTTTGTTAATAGAAACCTCTCAGATAACGCACTGATTACTCCACTTGGACATAACATGTCATTTGTGATTCCTGCGCATTCCATTGGCTGAAGGGATGCATTCATTGGTGCTTAGCACACGTCCGAGAAGCGCACCAGTACCCTTCTCACTCTTCTGAGAATAATCAGTCCATTGTCTGAGATGCTTGTATTAACAAAGATAAAGCCTGGGTAACCTTTTGAGCAGCAGGATAATAAACACTTCCTCCTCTGGTAGGACTGTTGCCAGTCTCCAAATCCACGTCTCATGGTGGGACTGTTTCCAAACTGCAGTAGTGTGGGATGTGTGTTGTCCTGGCCTACCGGGGGAAGTTTCTATCTAGGTAAAATGTAGGGACCCTGTCCTCTGCACTGTTGTGGTTCCTTGAGATGGTTGCCTCTGTCTCCTCTCACCTCATCCTGCCTCTCTGGGAATGTCCCACTTGGGTGCATAGGTATAATAGACCAAGTCTGGACCTCTGTGCCGAGTCCCCTCCTAAATAATCCAGTTCCAGTTATTGTAATATTAAAAGGATATGTTCATGCATACATACATGTTAAAGATGGAATTTTGACCTTAGTTTTAAAGAACTTATTTCTTAACGTCATTAACACATCAGGAAGATGTTATAGATATATAAAATTGGATGTTCTAGTGTAAGTGGTAATCTTTGTTAAGCTTAAACATGTGAATATTTGCATATCTAAATGAGCCGGTCTCTTGGATATAAACATAAGGTAAAAGTAAAATCTTTTCTGAAAATATTGGTTTACTTGGAGTTCAAGAGTGAGTTTATGTACTTATTCTTAAGATTTTTTGTAATTTAAATATTTTTGCAGAGGAATTAGAACTTCCTCAGAAGGGTGTACTATATACCTGTGCTGATTACACAGGACCAAAGCAAATAGTTCTAAGAGCATCTGTAATGCAAACTTTGGCCAGAACATAACACACACGGCTTAATTTGTCAGCCGGAAAGTCTCCATTATTATTCCTAAAAACTTTCTTGAACTATATAGAATAAAAAGAAGTATTTCAGAAAGTGGAGTGCCATTGTTACTAAAATTAGGCAAGTGAGTCAACCTTGTATATACTTTTCTCCACTTACAAGTTTTTTATGAAGACTAGTTTCTGGGGACTTCTCCCCTATCGTCAGTTCTGTGGTTGAGTCAACCACATATTGTATATTGATAGACAGAGTCAATATGAAAAATTCAACGCCATGGCCGGGATTTGACTTAATCAATAACCTTAGCCTATATACGGCTAGTGTGAAGAAATGATTAATTCCCATCAGTTAACTAAAATAATATGTATATTACTAATTACAATTTGTAAGGACTACAACAAATTAAAATTAATTTACACAGTTTTGTTTATATTTAGATTAAGTTTGTTGTCATTCATCCACTTTTGTATTTCTGAAACAGCAAAAGTGAAGCTTGCTTCCTTAATTTTCATAACTCTATTTTTGAAAATAAGATTAGTATTGTCTACAAACAGAACACTCTTTATGGGTAAAATACATGGAGGAAGATGATTGATATAAATTAAGAACATACCTGGCCCAAATACAAATTCCTGGGGCATACCTGAATTTAGGGCAGCAGGTTCAGAAAAGACACTATAATTAATAACTCTGTTCTTCATTATCTTCATATTGATTCAAATAGTAGCATCTGCTGCTCCTGTCTTTATTTTCTATTGAACATATTTTTTCAAGTCCAACAGATAAACGAACTCTTTATATCACCTAAAAGTCATTACAATACATTTTAAATAACATTTCAGCAATTCTGATGGCAGGAATGCTCCTTCTTACTGACATTTATTTCATACAAAAATCATCTTGCAATGTCAATAAACCCGGCCATGGTAATGTTCCAAGATGGCCTTGGGGGCATGCAAAGCAGGCTGCAACAGTAAGAGAAATGAAAGTAGTAAGTGGTAGTTGGAAATTGTAGTAGTATTATCCTGCTGCTCAAAATATTACCCTGGCTTTATCTTTGTTAATAGAAACCTCTCAGATAACAAACTGATTAATCATGGAAAAGTGAGGGGGATGTTGGCACACTTCTGGAACGTATGCTAAGCACCAATGAACACATCAGCCAGTGGAATGCGCAGGGATCACAAATGACATGTTATGTCCACATGGAGTAATCAGTGCGTTATCTGAGATGTTTATATTAACAAAGATAAAGCCAGGGTAACCATTCGAGCAGCACAATAATACATCATGTGTAGGCCATTAAAAATGTGTAGTTGGCAATTGCATATAAGATGAATAGAATTAACCTCTGGCAATGCGGGTGCTTAGGTGACATGGATATGAAGAAGGTGGAAATCCCTTCTTCGGGAAAACTATGTGTAGTCAGTTTATTTACACTTAGTCACTTAAGTTTTTGTATTATCAAGGGATTAGTTTCCCTATTCTTGTTCAAACATGGCCAATTCAGGTAACTTCCATTTTGTGCCAGTGGAGCAAATGATAGATGTGGTTGATATATTGGTGGAGGAATTTATAACTGAGTACTTAATGAGCAGTTATCTACTACAGAACAAGCCATGATGTGGTGTGTACACTATCATCTTTTGCAAAATCAAGCAACATGTGTGAGATGCCAGCAACCATGCCTGGAAGGAAATCATTGGTGCTATTCACTCTGTGAAGTCAGAAGAAACAAGAGATGCTTTCATCTTTGAGAGCAATAAACTCTCGATTTAGATGATTATATTATTTATATATTGCTGGGTTTCAAATTACCAGCGGAGTTGGCACACCTCCATAGAATGGTCAAAATTCTGTGGGAGGTATATCAAATTCATTGAAATACATGCCTTTGAAATTGGAGGTTTTGATTAAAATGGTGTCCCTCTCATTGTGGAGTATGACAAATCCAAGTATTTCCTTGGATTTCCAAGGAGTTCCTTCTCCACTAGGGGTCAGTGGAGAGAAGATTCTGGATCTTGCAAAAAGATCAGCAAAGCACCTCTTGGTGAGGTTCCGGATAGGACTGTCCAAAACTCTAGAAGCACTGATTCAACAATACATACTGTCTGGATCCCACATCATCTTTGATGGCTGGGCAGCATTTGCTAATGTGGAGAGCTTTTTGAACCTAACATTGAAGAAGAAATCAGTCATGTATGACTTAAAACTTTCACAATAAGCATTATTAATTAAATACATAAAATATGAAGCTATTAACAGTGAAGCAAACAAATATATACAAATATAATAATTTGTAACTTAAAATTTTACTTATCTTATAAGAAATGATGAAACTTTTCTTATAAATTGCTCGGGATCACGATTTCATGGAAAGTCTTCCACATCGTCAGCCGGAACCATAAACAAAACTCGTCATTGCTACAAACACTAGATGTTACTATGTCCTTGTTAGTACTATCAAAATCTGAAAATGAAACAAATTTAAAAACAGAATCAACTGCCGGTATTTCAAAATTCATTATGCAATGTTTGTTTTGTAAAATAAATATCTTTTCCCAAACCATTAAATCTATTGGACTATTTAATTGTTTTAATAATTTAACTTTTGGATATATACATTAAAATTTATTGCATTTCTCTAAAAAGGATAAAATTCCTAATAATAAAAAATCTGGTATTTATCAATTTAATTGTTTCGATTGTGATAAGGTAATATATATATTGGATATATTGTAAAGACAAAATGTAGTTTAGAAACCAGAACAAAAGAACATTTTCGTAAAATTAAGTATAAACAGACTGATAAATTGCCCATAGCAATCATTTTTGGTCATTTAATCATGAAATAAATCCAGAAGTTAAATTATTAAATCAATTAAATGGTCCGATTGATTTAATGGTTTGGGAAAAGATATTTATTTTAAAAAACAAATATCGCATAATGAAGTTTGAAATACCGGCAGTTGATTCTGTTTTTAAATTTGTCTCATTTTCAGATTTTGGTAGTACTAACAAGAACATAGTAACATCTAACGTTTGTAGCGATGACGACAGTTTTGTTTGTGGTTTCGGCTGACGATGTGGAAGAATTTCCATGAAATCGTGGTCCCAAACAATTTATAAGAAAAGTTTCATCATTTCCTATAAGATAAGTGAAGTGTTAAGTTACAAATTATTATATTTGTATATATTATTAATTAAAGCTTCACAGGTGATCAACTGATCAACCATATAGCTTTAATTAAGAAGGCAGTCACTTTATACATTATTTTCTCAGTTATGATGTGACAGTGCTATGGAATTTCCACTTATTGGGACAACTGACCAGGATGATGTGTGTGTGTGTGTGTGTGTTTGTGTGTGTGTGTGTGTTTGTGTGTGCTTGTGTATGTGTGTGGGTGTATGCGCGCGTGTGTGCGTGTGCGCGCGCGTTTCCATGCGCCATTGTTATTGCTTTCTTTGTATTTTCCTTTTCTTTGTATAAAACATTACACTAAAAGATTAAATGGTCCACAGTTTGTTCGTTTTGGTTGCACTTACACATTGGATTTTCACTTATTTTAAATTGATGGTAGTACACGTAAGTTTTCCCGTGGCCTGTTAATAATGATTTTAGATTCAATGTTTTACTTTAGTTTTTGTTGTGTCACTTATGTTGGGAAAATAGTATTTTGTAGTTTCCCGTTTTAACGTTTGTTGCCATCCTTGTCGTTTTCCCAAACTTGAGCACTTTAGCCAGATGATTACTTTTTTGTATTTTGTTGTAGGTTACTTCTAATCCGTTATCTTGTGCTGCTTCCTTTGCAAGTTGATTCACTATTTCATTCCCATAGTGTGTGCATGCGTGTGCAGAGACAAAGTACTAGACAGCTCTGAGGATTATCTGGTGGGCTGCGGTGGTCTAGAGTGCTATTTTGTATTGTCCTGCATCAAAGTTGCAAGTTAATAAAAAAGTTTAAAGGGACAGGTGACACTAAGTTCATTTGATGAAGAAGGAAGCTTTGCCAAAAAACCAAAGTTTAAATACCATACACAAACACACATTAACTCAGTGTTATGTCACATGACTTGCATAATGTTCAAGAATATGAAGTGATTGTTCACCTAAAAGAAATCATACAACATAGCTTTCCTAAACATCTGGTCATAAATGTACATATTTCCACTGACACAAAAATGTAACTCATAACATGAAGAGATAAACTATTGATTAATGAAACATATTTTGATTGCAGAGGTCACAGCAGGGAAGAATTGCTTGGATTAGATGTGCATAATACTGAAGAGGTGAAGGTTGAAGGTGACTTAAAAGGTGCAAAGTGTCCTATCTGTGAAGAGGTATTTCCTACAAAAGAGAAGATGGAGTTGCATTTTCCAGTACATACAGAGACCAGTTATCCCTGCTACATTTGTGGCAAGGTATTTATGTTTATGCCTTATATTTATAGAGTTGTACTGTAATGTAAAGGTATATCAAAATTAAGATGTCGCAAATAATTTTTGCAGTCAGCAGCTGAGCTTCTTGCCCCTCGAGACAGGAGGAGTATCTAAGTATTTTCTAAGTATTTTATAATTGCATTTAGAATTTTACGATAGATAAAAATTATATTTTAAACTTATCTATAAAGTAACTTTGCAATGAGCTGATTAAACCAGTATGAGTAAGATAGAAAGTATATACTTTTAAGGTTTTTTAATCTATTGAATGTTGTGAGACTATTCACTTGGAATTTTTTAGAACTCTTTTCATTGCTGCATTTAAGAAGGTACAGAATGTTGTATCACATCCTTACAGTTAAAGCCCCTAATTGTTTTTGCAAGTACAGCCATGATCATTATACCTACAGTTATGTATTATAACAAATATGGAAAATACATATATATGACTCATCCCTCTAAACATTGTCATTTGCATTGTCATATGTGAAAGAAGCTATTTAGAAATAGAAATACTGTATCATAGTAATCTTTAGAGATGATATAAACTGAGATGCAGTGAAATATTGTACAATAATATAAGTTTCAAAGATTATTGGCTCACACAACATAATTTAATCAGCATGGGGCTCTTATGGCATGTATAACAAAATAGGGAATGTACAGCATACTTTTGAGACTCAAAAGAAGAGTAGAATCAACTTATAAAGTCTAACCAGGCTTGTGGGCCGTGGTCTACTGGGCTCCTTGTTCATCTTCCCAGACGTTTCATCTGCGGCTGCAGCAGACATCTTCAGTGGCAGTGCGATCGGAGTGTCCTGGCGGAAGTCTCAACAGCAACTGTGCTTTTTGCTCTTTGGGTCGCAGTATATGTACTGGAAGCTGGCCAGAGAGCTGCATATGATTGGATCGGGTTGGTGGTGGGCTGGATCTGAGAGTGGGCGGTGCTTCGTTGCTGTTGAGACTTCCGTCAGGACACTCCGATCGTACTGCCACTGAAGATGTCTGCTGCAGCCGCAGACGAAACGTCTGGGAAGATGAAGGAGCCCAGTAGACCACGGCCCACGAGCCCGGTTAATACTTTATATTATACTGATACCGGCCGTGAAAGCTTACGACTTTTAAAGAATCAACTTAATTATGGACCGCCTATAAAATATAGAATGGGTGGTCACTTAAGTTTGCAGCATAGTATTTCCAATTTTATGCTGCCACAAAGCCTAGAATATTTCAAGTAACTATTTAATGTCATAATATAGAAGTTTTAACAAGAATATTTTTAATTTACCAGTTTCCTAATTTTGAAAAGCAATTTCTATTAATTAGTCAGGTGCACTGCTAGATGAATCAATAAGGTGACACCTAGTATCCCCATTCCACAGAAACTACTACCATTACCACTAGTAAGGGTCCAAGCTCTGTGTGGCTGCAAGGAATATGCTCAAGTTTACGTTGAATAAGAATGGCAGTAGAGTGGGGAGGGGAGTGCTAATGGCCAGATGTACAGTGGCATTTCAATTTTTTTAATGAATGCATAAAACTGAACAGTGCAAATAAATGTCAAAGCTACAGTAACTGGCGCTACTAGTGTCAAGTAGTATGATATTATTTAAGGATGACCTTTTTACCGTAGTGTACATTTAAATTTAACTTAATTCATGTAACTCTAAGCTCTGTGTACCCTGTATTCATTTAAACACCATTTCATTCATCGTCCAATATTACTTAAATTGGAGGTTTTCCCTTATCCCGAAAGATGAATGTCTGGTAACTCTAAGCTCTATGTATGCTATACTCATTTGAACATCATTTCATTCAACGTCCGATATGACTTCACATTAGACGTTTCCATATCCAGAAAGATAAATGTCAGTTAACTCTAAGCTCTATGTACTCTGTACTCATTTGAACATCATTTCATTCATTGTCCAATATGACAACATTGGAGGTTTTCCCTTATCCTGAAAGATGAATGTCAATTAACTCTAAGCTCTATGAACCCTGTGCTTATTTGAACATCATTTTATTCATCGTCTGATATTATTTAATGTTGGAGGTTTTCCTTTATCCTGGAAGATGAATGGTAACTCTAATGTGAATTGTAAGATAATTATGTTCTGCTTACTTGTACATGCTTCCTGCTTGAGTTGAATATTTAAGGAATAATTTTGCCTGGATTCCTGGCAAAATTATTGTTGGACATTGTGACAGTGAGATTTGTGACATTTTTCTGTTATATTCCAACAGACGAATCTCAGTATGAACCACAAGATTCCATTTACAAATAGCCTCTGATGTACCTCATTCACAATAAGTTACAGT
Organism: Mantis religiosa; assembly: GCA_030765055.1. Classification (NCBI taxonomy): domain Eukaryota; kingdom Metazoa; phylum Arthropoda; class Insecta; order Mantodea; family Mantidae; genus Mantis; species Mantis religiosa. The sequence continues at coordinate 191,109,538 of CM060947.1, forward strand.
AGCTTGGCACTTGTAACAAACAAATGCTTAGAAGTGAGAGCACTGCCACTGATGCTCATGTAAGGAACAATAACAATCTCAAGTGATAATTTCTGTTTAGCTTACTCTCCTCTTCACCCCGCTTTTCTCCCCGCAAACATGCAGATCTTGGACCCTAGCATTACTACTTTTGTGTGGGGGATAGGAAGTGGCACTCCCTTCGGCCAGTGGTCATTCATTGCAATCAGCTTCCCGAGTATGGGAGGTTACCATACACATAAAGAAGGCATTCAACTTATAGTTCTAAAGAACAAATTATACTAATATGAGAGCCCCATCACAGTAAAACAAAACTATGAATAAAGGTGAAGATATTATGGAAATAACGGAGCAGAAAGTCACAACTCCAGATCTGGTTGGTGGTGTGGGTGAACAAGAGCCCTTTCCTGACCATCAGCAAGCAACTGCTCAGCATACTTGATGGAAAATCAGCCAGAATGCAGGAAAACATTACTAGAAATCAAGAAATCAAAAAGAAATGTTAAGAGAGAAGGCCATTTAATTTAGAAGAATGGTATCTTTCAATGTAATCTCTTTGTTCCCAAGTGTGCTAAGAGACAATTTATGGAGTAAATGCAAATACGACTCTACAGTTAAACCAGAATATAATAGAGGAATACCTTCACTTAACAAACTTCTGCATTGACCAGTCCTTTTTTACATTCAATGACAAATTTTTCAAACAAAAATCAGGATTATCTATGGGCAACCCATTGTCCCCATTCCTGGCAGATGTTTTCATGAGCTTTTTGGAAACCATATCACAAAGGCATTCCTACTAATTTTAAAACATTGGTATAGATATGTGGATGACATATCTATAGTCTTAAAGTCTTATATGTGAAGTAGTTTTCTAGGTACATATTCATTATCTGTAGTTAGCTGTAAATAGTACTCTATATTATTGTATCTAATTGACAATGTCATGAATTATTGTAATTTTAATCGACAGCTAAATAAATGAAATGAAATAAAATGAAACATCTGGGCAGTAGTAAATGAGTAACAGGTGGATGATGTGTTAAAATTACTTAATTTACAAAAACCTGCAATAACATTTTCCATAGAAAAAGAGGCAATGAAATCCCTTTCATAGACTTGAAACTAATCAGAAAACACACAAAACTAGAATTTGGCATATATAGGAAAGAAATACACACAAAACATTTCAATACAAGCATGCTGTTATCAACAGTTTAACTTACAGGCTGGTTAATATACCCTTAAACAAGGTGAAATATATGAAAGTAAATGTACTTTCCATGGGTTGGTATCATACAGGCGTTCCGTGACTAGAGGGTATGAAAACTAAATCGGCCATGTTTGCAGATGTAAAGTGTTGTGGTCACCATTTTAACCATTTACTCACTCATTTAACGTATTCGAGGATTTCTATGGCTATATTAATCTGACATGACAAAAGATTGACTAAATATCACAAAGCAAGTAACAATTCTTTTGCAGCTGACTTATTAACTACATGGTGTTGGAGACTATGCAAGAAAACAGAAAAACCTTGGAATTATGATTTTAACAGAAAGACTATCTATGTTGTATATAAGGCACCTGCTATTAACTTTTGTTGTAGCTCAGTGACAAAACGTAGGCTGTGAGAAGTGGCATGTGGGTTGAGGGTTCGTATGCTAAAATTGGAGTATTTGTACTTTTTATCCCTAAATTATTTACTTTGTTAGACACAGTAACGAACTAATTTACAACTGTTCTCGTATGGCTAAATTCTTACCGCTTGTCACTGCAAAATATCAAAGAAAATTGAAAACACTTGGAATGCTGATTTTAATAGAAGTAACATCTACATTTGGTGCTCTATAAACGATGCAGTAGCAGTGGCTCTTGTAGCTCAGTGATAAAGTGCACGCTGTATAATGATGCCTGAGAGTTCGTAGTTCGAACCCCAATGTGAAGTAAATGTTTTTTATCCTAACAATTTTAGTTTCTCAGACTCAGTAATGAATCAATTTACAGAATGTGGAGACGAAAGGCAGAAGATACACTGAGGAAGGCTGAGGCCCAAATGGGGCTGTGAAAGTCATATAGTAGTGGTAATAATAGTAGTAGGTACAGTCTGCTATATGATATGGTTACTAGCAAGGGAGGAGACCATTAGAATGGTTTACTTCACCTATGCTCACTCTTTGCTAAGGTATGGCATAATATTCTAGGGGAAGTTGGCAAGTAAGGTATGTTTTATAATGCAGAAGAAAATAGGTCAAGCTATGGTGGGAGCAAGTCCAAGAACATCAAGCAAATCCCTTTTTAAAATAACTAGACATTCAATAAACCAACCACAAATAATTTTTATATTAAACTAGACATTCTTTTACCTTGTATCTACATTTATCCATTAAAACCAACAAATATGTAGATTCACCCTTCACAAAGAATGAATCAGTGCATAAGTATAAAACAAGACAAACCACAAATATACATATCCATCACCTCAGCATCTTCCTGCAGTAAAAAGAAAAAAAAAGTATTTTGTGTTCTGGCACAAAGACATATAAATTGCCTTCCAACATTTTTAAAGCCAATACAGCAAGAAAATAGATTCTGACTGTCTCTAAAGGTACCACTGCTTTTACTCAGTTCAAGACTTTCTATCTAATAAGTATAAAGAATCTGCCTTCATATACAGGGTGGGTCAAAATGTCACTACCCATTAATATTACTACTGCTGCTGCTGCTGCCGCTGCTCTATTATAGTTTTAATCTCTCCTAAATTACATCTTACAACTTACTGTAATGTGACATTCATCTGATAATTTATTAAGTAACTAATGTACACACGAGGGTACGCTTAAATAATCAGTCCACTTTTGTTTTGTATGTCCACTGTCAAATGTTTATTCAAAATAAACATGTTTTTTTTTTTTTTAAATCCTTTCATGGAAGTGTTGAAAACAGTGTTGTTGTATAAATTAAAATTATTGGGAGTCGATTAATGACGCTAAACAACACTTACTTTTAAATTTTCCCGGAACTAGTTTCAGAGGCCTTCCCTCTATCCTCAGCCGGACATCGATGTCCGTCTGAGGATAGAGGGAAGGCCTCTGAAACTAGTTCCGGAAAAATTTAAAAGTAAGTGTTGTTTAGCGTCATTAATCGACTCCCAATAAATTTAATGGTTTTTTTTTCTTTGGATATGTTCAGTGTCTTAGTTGATATGTTGTTGAAAGAAGAAAGGATTTTTTGTATTAAAAAGTGGTACTAAGGTGGTTATGAATTCTTAATTCAAGGCTGGAAAGAGAACTACAATACTATTCCACCAACACAGAAAGCTGTCTACAATTTATGGAAACATTTTGAGGCAAACGGATCAGTGATGGACTGTCTTAGGTTAGGTAGGCCATCATTAAGTGAGGAGACAAAACTGAATGTCACAAAAAGTATAAACTTGGAAGAAGCGTAGGGACAGTGAAGCACAAATTAGTACAAAAGTGAATCGAGAAGATATTGACACATTGCTTCACTCACACTGTTTATTCACAGGACATGTTTCAAGAGCTCTTGCTCCTATCATCAGCTGACTCAACAGACTCAACAAAGCTAAGAAAATAAAAGAAACCACCACCCTAGAACCTACAGGAGAAAAAGAGAAAAAACTTTTTAAAAAATTCACCTTCCACCCATCAGGCTATAACAAATTCCAAAAAAATCTTCTCAAAACACAACATAACTCTTGCACCTCAAAATAGGTTTAATATCAGAAATTTGTTAAAAGGCCCTCCCAAAAATTCAATCACTATCAAAGAAAAACCAGGAATCTATGAGATCAAATGTGAAACTTGCCCTAAAATTTATATAGGAAAAACAAAAAGAAATATTAACTTCAGAACTAAAGAACATCTAAGAAACATTAAAAATGGTGAAACAGAAAAATCGGCAGTGGCTTTTCATTTTTTGAATACTAGACATGACATCAACTTGGAAACATCTCTAATAAAATATGTTAATCACCCCATAGACCTTTCCGTATGGGAAAAAATCTTCATCAACAAAAATCGTCATAGAGTCATGAATTTTGAAACTCCACCACCGGACATCTTTGACAAGTACATCACGCCATCTATTGACAATACGGAGAAAGAGGAAACCACTACAACTTACACTAATCAAGTATCAGCTGATGATAGGAGCAAGAGCTCTTGAAACATGTCCTGTGAATAAACAGTGTGAGTGAAGCAATGTGTCAATATCTTCTCGATTCACTTTTGTACCAAAACTGAATGTGTTACCAGCTGTTGAAGTAATGAGTTGGTATTCAAACACAACATCACTTAAAATATCCTTACTTGAACAATTGTTTCGGAGACCGGCTCGTCCCCATCATCAGCAACTATCCAACTGGTTGGATCCGTGGTTTCTTGAAGTGAGCTGGTTGTTTGAGGTGACATCTGTTGATTGTGAGATGAACTTCCAAAGAGAGTTTTCAGGCGGCAATTCGAAATTTAACGTATACTGTTTGTTTTTTATAATTAGCAACTTCTCCCAAACATCGAGCTCAGCTGCATTATTGGCTGGCTTTAATAGTTTTATATTTGGTACAATTTCATGATTGGTAGACCAAAAATGGTGGGCTATTGCTGATTTTTCTATTTGTTTGTATTTCACACATCTCATATGTTCCTGTAATCTAATTTGTAAACTTCTTTTGGTTTTTCCTATGTAGAACTTATTACAGTCTGAGCAGTTTATTTTGTATATACCTGATTTCTTGTTTTCAGGTACTGGGTCTTTCAGGTTGTTGCATAATAAGTTTTTTAAACTGAATTTATTTATTGGGGCTAGGGTGATGTTATACTTCTTGAATATCTTGTTGAATTTATGATGTACTTTGGGATGATATGTGAATTTCTTGAACTGTTTCTCGGATTTTGAATCTGTTAGTTTTGTGGTATCCAATATGTGTTTTTGTTTCTTAAATTTCCAAATTTTCTTTTCTAATAAATACCAGCTATTGTACAAAATCTCAAAATCTCAAAAAGTCTACTCGCAGGCTTTCTATGCAACAAAATGTTTTCCAAACACCTGTTCAGAGAGTTTTACATAACACTAAATGTAAGCACTATATACAGTTACTTTCTTGGAAGTGTTGAAAACAGTGTTGTTATGATAAATTAACTTTAAAGAGAGTCGATTAAAGACACTAGACAACACTTACTTTAAAATTTTTCCGGAACTAGTTTCAGAGGCTTTGCCTCTATCATCGGCCGGCTCTCGACTGATTCTCGTTGGTGTAGCTGACGATACCTTGTCACAGGTCTCCTCTGGTGGCGGCTCAAGGAACTTGCTGAACAAATCCTTCTGGGGGATGTCGAAATTGAATACTTTGTTCCTATTTTTTGAAATGAAGATTTGTTCCCATGTGGATAGTTCTTGTTTTCCTGATGTATGTTTCAGTAGTTTTGGTTCTGGATTTATGTTGTGGTTTTTTTCCCAAAAATGTGTGGCAACTGCTGATTTTTCTAATTGTTTATATTTTATGTTTCTAAAGTGTTCCTTTGCTCTTGTTTCTAAATTTCTTTTTGTTTTTCCAATATAAATTTGACTACAGTCATTGCATTCAATTTGATATATACCAGATTTTTTGTTTGATGGAATAGCATCTTTGATGTTTGAGCAAATTAGGTTTTTTAAGGAGAAATGGTTGACTGGTGCTAGTTGAATATTTTGTTTTTTGAAGACTTTTTTGAATTTATCATAGGCCCATGGATGGTAAGTGAATTTTTTGAAAATCATATTAGTTTCTGTAGATGAGAGAGTTGTGGTTTCCTTTAGTAGCTTCTTCTTTTTTGCTAAGCTCACTTTTTTGTCCACTAATGATTTGGGAAAGTTATTTTTTTGTGCTATTTCAATTATTTTGTTGTATTCTGTTTTGTATTCTTCTGCTGTGAGAGGGATATTTACCAGTCTGTGTGCTAAACTATTGAAGATTGCCTGTTTGTGGGATCTTGGGTTGTAGCCATTAGCTTTTATGTAGTTGTCTGTCTGTGTTGGTTTTCTGTAAATGCCAAAGTTTAGTCTGTTTTTATTCCTCATTATTTTTAGATCCAAAAATGGTAAATGCTCGTCTTTTTCTATTTCTACAGTGAATTTGATGCTTTTTTCTTGGATATTTAAAAGTTTTAGTGCATCACTGATGTGTTTTTTTGGTACTATTGCAAAGATGTCATCTACATATCGTTGCCAGAGTTTGAACATCCAAGGGAAACCTTTGTTGATCCTTATTTCTAATGCACTCATGTACAGATCGGCCAGGAAGGGTGATAGTGGGTTGCCCATTGCTAACCCTGAAGTTTGGTGATAATATTTTGTTTGAAACTGGAAGAAATTTTGTTCTATGCATAATTTGGTTAGTTCAATGTAGTCTGAAATTTCAGATGATGCCATTCCAAGTGATTTGAGCCATTTTTCTATCAACGGTGGGAGTTGATTAACTGGTATGCTGGGAAACAGTGATTTAACATCAAATGAGACTAGTGTGTCCTCTTCTTTTAGTTCCGTATCCTTAATGTGTTCTATAAGTTCATAGGTGTTTTTGATGCTTAGGCTGTCGAATTTTGGAAATGAATTGAATTTGTTTGTTAGCCACTTTGCAAGTTTGTATGTTGGTGAATTTATACTGCTAACTATAGGTCTCATTGTTATGGATGGTTTGTGTATTTTGGGTAAGCCATAAAGTCTAGGTAAGGTTGGGTTATCCGGTTTAACTGCATATTTGTTTGGTATTATGCTTGATTTTGCTATTGTTTTTTCATATGACTGTATGCAAGTTTTTAGAGGATTTTTGTTAATGGTTTCATATTCATTGTCAGTTAGCATTTTTTCCATTTTTTCAATATAATCTGATTTTTCCATTATGACAATCTTGTTGCCTTTGTCTGCCTTTGTGTAAATAACGTTTTTCTGTTTTAAAGAATGGATAGTATTATGTTTTCTCTTCTGAAAGGATCTGTTCTCTATTTCCTCCAAAATATTTTTACAATGGCTTTTTACTGAATTTTGTATGGATACTGGTAGAATTTGTGTCGAAATGTTGATATCTGCAATGTAATCTTCAATTTTGTTTGAGAAACTGACGCATGTTTTTAATCCATTATTTAAAAGATCCAATTCTTTTGTGGAGAAATTTTGCTTAGATAGGTTTACTACGTTTTCAAAGATTTGCGTGCTCGATTTTTCGTTTACGCAACTTATTTCACTATTGAATTTAGCGTGTGTGACGATTGCTGATGGACATACTTTGATATTCCGGATGTTTTTAAACTTTTTCCCGGTATTTCTGTGTGAGGACATGTTGCACAGATTGGCCAATTTGGGAAAAAAACCACAACATAAATCCAGAACCAAAACTACTGAAACATACATCAGGAAAACAAGAACTATCCACATGGGAACAAATCTTCATTTCAAAAAATAGGAACAAAGTATTCAATTTCGACATCCCCCAGAAGGATTTGTTCAGCAAGTTCCTTGAGCCGCCACCAGAGGAGACCTGTGAGAAGGTATCGTCAGCTACACCAACGAGAAAGTACGACTTAAACACAAATTGGCCAATCTGTGCAACATGTCCTCACACAGAAATACCGGGAAAAAGTTTAAAAACATCCGGAATATCAAAGTATGTCGATCAGCAATCGTCACACACGCTAAATTCAATAGTGAAATAAGTTGCGTAAACGAAAAATCGAGCACGCAAATCTTTGAAAACGTAGTAAACCTATCTAAGCAAAATTTCTCCACAAAAGAATTGGATCTTTTAAATAATGGATTAAAAACATGCGTCAGTTTCTCAAACAAAATTGAAGATTACATTGCAGATATCAACATTTCGACAAATTCTACCAGTATCCATACAAAATTCAGTAAAAAGCCATTGTAAAAATATTTTGGAGGAAATAGAGAACAGATCCTTTCAGAAGAGAAAACATAATACTATCCATTCTTTGAAACAGAAAAACGTTATTTACACAAAGGCAGACAAAGGCAACAAGATTGTCATAATGGAAAAATCAGATTATATTGAAAAAATGGAAAAAATGCTAACTGACAATGAATATGAAACCATTAACAAAAATCCTCTAAAAACTTGCATACAGTCATATGAAAAAACAATAGCAAAATCAAGCATAATACCAAACAAATATGCAGTTAAACCGGATAACCCAACCTTACCTAGACTTTATGGCTTACCCAAAATACACAAACCATCCATAACAATGAGACCTATAGTTAGCAGTATAAATTCACCAACATACAAACTTGCAAAGTGGCTAACAAACAAATTCAATTCATTTCCAAAATTCGACAGCCTAAGCATCAAAAACACCTATGAACTTATAGAACACATTAAGGATACGGAACTAAAAGAAGAGGACACACTAGTCTCATTTGATGTTAAATCACTGTTTCCCAGCATACCAGTTAATCAACTCCCACCGTTGATAGAAAAATGGCTCAAATCACTTGGAATGGCATCATCTGAAATTTCAGACTACATTGAACTAACCAAATTATGCATAGAACAAAATTTCTTCCAGTTTCAAACAAAATATTATCACCAAACTTCAGGGTTAGCAATGGGCAACCCACTATCACCCTTCCTGGCCGATCTGTACATGAGTGCATTAGAAATAAGGATCAACAAAGGTTTCCCTTGGATGTTCAAACTCTGGCAACGATATGTAGATGACATCTTTGCAATAGTACCAAAAAAACACATCAGTGATGCACTAAAACTTTTAAATATCCAAGAAAAAAGCATCAAATTCACTGTAGAAATAGAAAAAGACGAGCATTTACCATTTTTGGATCTAAAAATAATGAGGAATAAAAACAGACTAAACTTTGGCATTTACAGAAAACCAACACAGACAGACAACTACATAAAAGCTAATGGCTACAACCCAAGATCCCACAAACAGGCAATCTTCAATAGTTTAGCACACAGACTGGTAAATATCCCTCTCACAGCAGAAGAATACAAAACAGAATACAACAAAATAATTGAAATAGCACAAAAAAATAACTTTCCCAAATCATTAGTGGACAAAAAAGTGAGCTTAGCAAAAAAGAAGAAGCTACTAAAGGAAACCACAACTCTCTCATCTACAGAAACTAATATGATTTTCAAAAAATTCACTTACCATCCATGGGCCTATGATAAATTCAAAAAAGTCTTCAAAAAACAAAATATTCAACTAGCACCAGTCAACCATTTCTCCTTAAAAAACCTAATTTGCTCAAACATCAAAGATGCTATTCCATCAAACAAAAAATCTGGTATATATCAAATTGAATGCAATGACTGTAGTCAAATTTATATTGGAAAAACAAAAAGAAATTTAGAAACAAGAGCAAAGGAACACTTTAGAAACATAAAATATAAACAATTAGAAAAATCAGCAGTTGCCACACATTTTTGGGAAAAAAACCACAACATAAATCCAGAACCAAAACTACTGAAACATACATCAGGAAAACAAGAACTATCCACATGGGAACAAATCTTCATTTCAAAAAATAGGAACAAAGTATTCAATTTCGACATCCCCCAGAAGGATTTGTTCAGCAAGTTCCTTGAGCCGCCACCAGAGGAGACCTGTGACAAGGTATCGTCAGCTACACCAACGAGAATCAGTCGAGAGCCGGCCGATGATAGAGGCAAAGCCTCTGAAACTAGTTCCGGAAAAATTTAAAAGTAAGTGTTGTCTAGTGTCTTTAATCGACTCTCTTTAAAGTTAACTATATACAGTGTCTCTTATATGGTCTACTGGAAGACTACCCTGATTGTAGGCTCCAATTTTGTGAGTCAATTCTGAATGAGCTTCAACACGGTTACATTGAAACTACGCTGCTGAGGTGTTTGGTGGACGAGGGACAATAAAAATGCCATCCAGATCACCAAACTTATCTGCAATGGATTTTTCATTTTGGGGATTCAACTACGATAGAGAAATTGAAAACATGATTGATAATGTTTTTCACAATATTGACTCCAATCCACAACTGTGTGAACTGTCTCCAATCGTATTCAGAGATGTGTCAATGCAGAGCGAAGACAATTTGAAAAAGTGACTTATAAATAACATCTAGTGACTTTTGTGCCATTCTGCATTTACATATTCTATACTTATCTCTGCTTTAGACGTATATTTTTGTATTTTAACTATCAAATAATTGTATTTCTTGATTGCTTTTGGGTTGAACTTCTGTAGTTTCTTTAATTTAAGGATTGGATTTCTTTAATCATACTGTATCATTTAACCATGTATTACTGGCTTATTGTATTACTGACTTGTTATATTCTTGACTTATTGTACTCTTTCTTAATTATTTTATCCTTTTGTTCTTTTCACTGACATATTCCATGTCATGTAAATGATCAGAGGATGAATATATGCAGATACAAACAATACAAATTCAAAAGCTTTATTGTGGCAGAAGAAGTCACCTAAGAAAATTAGCATAACAGAAATTGCAGATTATTTGCTGTTTTACCGAATAGAATAGAATTTATTCACTGATTGAAATACAATAAGTATATATGGTCATATATATATATATATATATATATATATATATATATATTAAATGAGTCAACCTTGTAAACACTTTTCTCCACTTGCAAGTTTTTTAATGAAGACTAGTTTCTGGGAACTTCTTCCCTATCCTCAGTTCTGTGGTTGACTGCAATGGCACTCCACTTTCTAAAATACATCTTTTTATTCTATATAAGTATATATGGCTTCGTCAATCTTAAATTACATAAACAATTTTAAAGAAGACTTGTCAAGTTGTTAAAAGTGAGATATGTTTTATATAAAATATGAGTAGCTGGCATGCTTAATTTGTAAGATTACTCACTCAGGCTAGGCAGGTGTTCACCATTCCTTCCAAAAGTACTTTTCAGACCATCTTCAGTGGATGCTGCTACAACTACTGTCGGCGGACATAAACTTGACTTTCCAAGAAACTTAAGGCTCCTTCCCTTGACGATCTCCTGATTTTCAATACCAACATCTGGGACCGGAACATTGGAGCTGGACACAGATGATTGGTTGTCACCTGTGATATTAACTGGTTGGAGTTGCTTCATCTCTGGATGTGAAGAAGTTGAACTGGTGGAATATTGTGGCAAATATACTTCATCTTCTATCTCATTTTCTGGAACAATATCCTGATTACTAGTTGTCTGTTGAAGAAGGTGTGCTTCTTCTTCCATCTACCTCCTGGGTAACCTAGATTGGTTGAAGTCTGGGTTAATTTTAACTGGATCTATATTATTCATAGTAATGGGTTGAACTTGTTGTTGACTTGTGTTGAATGGTTTAATAAATTGTAGAACACTATTCAATGTTGGTATATCAAAATTCAAAATATTTTCTTTTTCACTATTTAGAATATAAATCTTCTTCCAAATATCCAGTTCATTAACAGCTTTTACATGTTTTAATAATTGTATACGTTGACCAATTTCATGGTTGTATTTTCAGAAGTGATTAGCAACTGCAGATTTTTCTGTTTTTTTAAGTTTTATGTTTCTCAGGTGTTCTGTTTGACAAATTTTTAGACTTCTCTTAGATCTTCCAATATAGTATGAATCACAATTGTTACATGTTATTTTGTATACTCCAGATAATTTTAATTTTTCAATGGTGTTGCTCAAAGGCTTTTTTTAAGTAAATTCTTAAGACTGAAGTTGTTTTTTGGAGCTAATTTTATATTATAGTTTTGGAAGATTCTTATAAATTTGTTGAAGGCCCAAGGATGATAAGTAAACTTCTTATAAATAGCTGTAGCTTCTGATTTCTTTAAAGTAGTAATTGACTTTATATGGTTTTTATATATATGTTCATTAATGATTTTAAGTATGGTGGGTTTCTTAAAACCATTAATTTTAGCAACATGTAAAATGTGTTGGTATTCTAGTTGATATTCAGGTTGAAGCATTGGAACATTTATAAGTCTATGAATTAAGCAATGAAACACTGCTAATTGATGTGAGGTTGGATTGTAGTTGTTCGCTTTGATATAATTGTCTACATGTGTGTCTTTTCTATGAATACCAAACTTCAATTTATTATGGTATTTGAAAATGTTTAAGTCCAAAAATTGTAGTATTCCATTTTCTTCTATTTCCATAGTGAATTTTATAGACTCATCTTGATTGTTAAGAATTTCTAAAGCTTCATCAGTTTTATCCTTGGGTAGGATGGCGAAAATATCATCAACATATCTATACCATACTTTGAATATGTCTGAGTGAGTAGACGTTACTTTAATTTCTAAGTTACTCATATATAAGTCAGCTAAAAATGGAGACAATGGATTACCCATAGCTAAACCATGTGTTTGAGTGTATAATCTTCCATTAAATGTGAAAGTATTCTGGTCAATGCAACTGGTAGTAAAGGATAGTAGATCATGAATTTCAACTTCATTAATGTTGATTGAGGTCAGCCACTCTTGTAGTAGTGAAGAAATTTTTTTAGTTGGAACATTCGTAAATAAGGATGTGACATTGAAAGATACTAAAATGTCATTTTCAATAATTGTAATATTCTTGATTTTTTCTATAAGTTCAAGAGAATTCTTAATGCTTCTACTTTCAAATTTGTTCAAAGATGAAAACTTTTTTGAGACCCATTTTGCCAACAGGTAATAGGGCGAACCTATGTTATTAATAATAGGTCACATTCTGTTATCTTTTTTGTGAGTTTTTGAAAGGCAGTAAATCCATGGTAGTGTTGGATTACTGACTTTCAATTTTTGTTTTTGAGCTAAATCAATACAATTAGCTTCATTAATAACTTTGTTAATGGTTTTAATGTTGGCTTGTAATGGGTTTTTTTCTAGTTTCTGAATAGTCAGACTTTTTAAGAAGTTGCATGACTCTATCTTCATAGTCAATCTTGTTAAGCAATACAATTTGATTTCCTTTATCTGCTTTTACAAATATAATGGACTTATTATTTAAATGTTTAATTGTCTTCAATGCTGGAAATGTATTTTTACCATATTGTAATTTTTGAAGAATTTTTGTACATTGAGATCTAACATTATCTCTTTCTTGGACAGTAACATTTTTAATATTTAATTCAACGTCTGCTATAAAGTCTTCTGAGAAAGCCACACAAGTCTTCAGTCCTTTATTTAACAAGTCTAATTCTTCTTTACTCAAAGGTTGATTAGATAAATTATTACTTCTTTATTATTGTTCTTGATTTTTGGAATATAAGATAGCTGACTTTTTAGTATGAGCAACTTATGTTTTAAACGTGTATGTTTAATTTTCATCAATTTGTTTAAATGAGCATATAGTAAGTTTTCAAAATTATTCCAAAGTGCAGTACCCAAAGTCTGAGTTAATTGCATATGAAGTCGATAAACCTGCATATTAATTTGATTAAGCTTTTTGTACTGTAACATTTTTTCTGTCTTAATTACCATTCTTTCAGCCATTTTTTGTTGAGTACAATTCTTCCTGTATTTAATATATATTCTAACAAAAGCTGGAGTAACGTTATTAATTAAGCATTGGTTGAGAAAATGATTATCTGCCATTGTATATCCCTTCTTAATTTGTAATGTTTCATAAAATTTCAAATTTCTTTTATAGAAATGATGTTGAGAGTTAAAATTTGTAGCACCCATATTCTAGTAGTTGTATGGTATAATGTAGCAGACGAGTTACTTGTAAGCCATCTAGCTTATATATTTTAAAGAAGACTTGTCAAGTTGTTAAAACATATCTCACTTTTACTTACATATTTTAAGGTTAAAATATGTTCATTCTAGGATATAGTTGCATCAGTAGTAAGCCTAGGAAATAAGTACTATTTTGACTGCTTGTTACTGAATTATCAATAATTACTTGGTGCTGTTGATCAGTGTTTGAGTGCTCACTGAAGCCTATATAGCTAGTCTGATCAATACTTATAATCAGTCTATTACCTTTTAGCCAGTGATTTAGTTTAAGATTTGAGTTATTTATATTTAATTGTAATGAAGTTTTACTATGATTTTTAAAGAAAAATTTGAGTCATCAGCAAATATATTTTCAGGTGTTGCATGTAATGGAAGATTTTTGATAAACAAGATATGCCTTTATTGTTCTGTGTGTTAAATTACAATGCAATGTATAGAAAATTTACATCTCTATTGAAATATACATTAACAGAATAATGCCATTATAAATTTTCATTTGATTTATGCATTGAATCAGCCCTAACAGCAAGACTTTTAAAACCCTTTCAACTGGTGTAAAGCATGTGTGCCCTACTTATTTACTCCTTAGGCAAACTTTACTTAGACAGTATTTTTCACACTGATGCCTATTATTTTTTCTATATCAGCCTAAATTTCTACATGACATTCTTACTTTAATATCATACCATTAAAATAAGTAATACATACATTTCTTCTTATTACCAATTTGTTGTGTTACTTGCTAATGTGGTACATATATTAGCAGAATTTTGCTTATCTTTATTTTACTATGCTACATTTGAAGTATTGATTGCATAATTCCTTTCTTTTACAGATATTGAGCAAGAAGAACACACTAGAATACCACCTTCGCACACATACTGGGGAGAAACCATTTGTGTGTCGCCAGTGCCCCAGTGCATTCCAGTCACGTATTGGACTTATTGTACATGAACGCAAGCACACTGGTGAAAAGCCATACAAGTGCAGTGAATGTGATATGGCTTTTCGTTGTCGAGCCACACTTAATCAGCATAAGGTGGGTCTAACTTAGAAAATAATATGCTGTCAATTCTTAATTTGAAAATGCATAAGAAAACAGCCATTTTGAAACAAAAATTCATGAATCTTCAAAAGAAGCAAGAACCAAATCCACATAAAAAGCAAGATTTATTACTCTCATGTCCAAAACCTAACAACGTAACGAATCTATCCACATGCAACTTCACAGAGAAAGAAATTGATTTTCTAAACAAAGGCCTAAAAACATGTGTAGATTACACAAAAAACATTGAAAACTATATCGCGGACATTGAAATAGCGATATATAATTTGCCCGATAATAAAAAATCTACGATCAGAACACAGTGCATAGAAACTCTAGATCATATTAAAAATTCAAACTCAAAAAGTTATTCATATAAAAAATTAATCAAAAATTTAAATGAAAAACCGGTAATCTACACAAAAGCAGACAAGGGTAACAAAATAGTAATACTGGACGAAGAAGACTATCGCAAAAAAATGGACAACCTTTTAAACGAAAAGAATTTGTTAAATTAGAAAACAATCCATTAAAGAAAGCATGCAAATCTGTGGAATTAGCAATTAAAAACAGTAAAATCATGACTAAAAGAGACAAGTTGAACAATAAAATAGACAATCCAAAAACACCATACATATATGGTTTACCCAAAATACATAAACCTGAAATTACCCTCAGACCAATAATTAATAACATTGATGCACCCACTTACCAACTATCAAAATGGCTGGTTCATATCTTCTGATCCTTCACAAAATTTGAAAATTTAAGTATCAAAAATTCGTTTGAATTGTTAAATCTCCTGAAGGACACAAAGATCAACTCTACAGATGCTTTAGTTTCCTTTGACGTTATTTCTTTATATCCAAGTATACCTACCAATGAGCTTATTCCACTTCTCAAAAAATGGCTGGAATTAATACAAAATACAAATAATATCTGAAGAAATAGAAGAACTTTCACAACTTACAGAAATTTGTATCAATCAAAATTTTTTCAGCTTTAATGGACAGATCTATAAACAAAAAACAGGCCTAGCTATGGGCAGCCCATTGTCTCCCTTCTTGGCAGATTTGTTTATGAGTGCTTTTGAAACACATATCACAAAAGCTTTTCCAAATTATTTCAAAGTGTGGTATCGCTATGTTGACGACATTTTTGCAAAAGTACCTAAAAAACTCATACAAGATAGTCTTAAACTTTTGAATATACAAAATCCAGCTATAAAATTTACATTGGAAACAGAACAGGACGGTGTGCTCCCCTTTTTGGACATCAAGATCAAAAAAATGAACAACAAACTCACCTTTGGTATTTACAGGAAACCGACACACACAGATAATTACATCAAGAACAACAGTTTCAACCCAAAACAACACCAACATGCCATTTTCAACAGTTTAATCTTTCGAATAATCAACTTTCCACTAAACAGAGAAGATTATCAAGAAGAATACCTACACATAAAAAAGTAGCTATATCCAATGGTTTCAACCCAAATTTAGTAGACAAAACAGTTAACAGACTCAACAAAGCTAAGAAAATAAAAGAAACCACCACGCTAGAACCTACAGGAGAAAAAGAGAAAAAACTTTTTAAAAAATTCACCTTCCACCCATCAGCCTATAACAGATTCCAAAAAATCTTCTCAAAACACAACATAACTCTTGTACCTCAAAATAGGTTTAATATCAGAAATTTGTTAAAAGGCCCTCCCAAAAATTCAATCACTACCAAAGAAAAACCAGGAATCTATGAGATCAAATGTGAACCTGCCCTAAAATTTATATAGGAAAAACAAAAAGAAATATTAACATCAGAACTAAACAACATCTAAGAAACATTAAAAATGGTGAAACAGAAAAATCAGCAGTGGCTTTTCATTTTTTGAATACTAGACATGACATCAACTTGGAAACATCTCTAATAAAATATGTTAATCACCCCATAGACCTTTCCATATGGGAAAAGATCTTCATCAACAAAAATCGTCATAGAGTCATGAATTTTGAAACTCCACCACCGGACATCTTTGACAAGTACATCACGCCATCTATTGACAAAACGGAGAAAGAGGAAACCACTACAACTTACACTAATCGAGTATCAGCTGATGATAGGAGCAAGAGCTCTTGAAACATGTCTGAATAAACAGTGTGAGTGAAGCAATGTGTCAATATCTTCTCGATTCACTTTTGTACTTGGGTCAAACATATTGCAGTGTTGCATGAGTCTAGTGGCTTTCAGTGTTTAAAATTAAAATTCCCCTGAATTTTCAAAAATGCTGATGGGTCTAAACCACAATATATATGAAGCAACCCAGAGAACAAGAATATATCTGACATCCAGTGATTATATGTGATTAGAAGTTTTCTTTTCATGGGTTTTAGCAGAAAAAAAAGTTATGAACTATGGCAAGTAATACAGCTTTGCCTTATACTATCTCATTTGAAATACTTCAGGCAGGGTGGCCTTTGTATAAAGAAGTAAATTCTGGTAGAAAATATGCATGAAGAGCCAAGACTGTGTTGTTAGTGCTACTATGACTACTAGCTAAAAGTGTATGCATTTGTAGCACTTCATGATCTTAAAGAATAACATGTCTTAGTAAGTTAGAGAACAACCTTTTTTTTTCTTCCAAATAAGACCTGGTACTGCATATACAAGGCATGTCCGTAAAGTAAGGTCTCCAATTTTATTTAATATAGAAAACATGTTTATTGTCAATGAATGTTACATTGATGGAAAGGCGGAACTTACAGCTATTTTTCAACGTAATCACCATTGCGATCAATGCACTTTTGCATGCACTGTGGCAGTTTTTGTATACCCTTGTCAAATCACTCTCCTGCCAAGTTGCGCAGGTAGCGCTCAACCTCATTTTTCAAATCATCGTCGGTCTGGAAATGTGTTCCACCCGGTGTGAATTGCAACTCAGGAAACAGATGATAATTACTAGGTGCTAAGTCTGGACTGTAGGAGGGATGGGTGAGGATGTCCCATCTGAACCGGGCCAGGAGATCAGCCGTTGCATGTGCAGTATGGGGACGAGTGTTGTGATGAAAAATCACTCCCTTTGTCAGCCATTCCCCTCATTCGATTTTGAATGGCATGTTGCAATTTTTTTAAAATCTCACAGTAGCTAGCGGCATTTATTGTTGTGCCGGTAGGCATAAACTCGCACAACAATACACCTTTTCTGTCCCAGAACACACTGGCCATCACTTTGCTGGCAGAAAATGTCTGTTTGAACTTTCGCGGCTTCGACAAATTCGAATGCCGCCACTGACAAGGATGTTCTTTAGTTTCTGGTGTTGTGTAGTGCACCCAGGTTTCATTGCCAGTGACAATAGAATCCATCAATTCCTCGCCCTGTTCTGCATAGTGCGAATCAGTGGACCACTTCAACACATTGCCGTTTACGGTCTTCGGTGAGCATTTTGGGGACCCACCTCACACACATTGCGATAATGCAAATGTTCGGTCAAAATCTTGTCAGTCGTAGTCTTACTGACTTCAGGGATAAGTTTGCACAGCTCGCGAACTGTCTCAAGCTGATCTTTAAGCATTTCTTGCTTCACTTTTGCAATTCTTTCGGCTGAAACTGAAGGCCGACCAAAACGCTGTTCGTTATGGATGCATGTACGTCCATCTTTGAACTCTCTGACCCACTTTCACACGTTTTTGACGTCCATATACTGTGACCCATAGACTTCGCATAACTGACGATGAATTTCAGTGGGGGTAGTGCCCTTGGCACTCAAAAAATGGATTATTGCACGCAACTCGCACTTGGCGGTGGAAGTGATAGGAAGCTCCACTGCAAATGGCTGCCCAGCCAAGACTAATGGTTGCAACGGGTTCGTTGTGGTGGGGATTTGAAGGAGTGAAACCAAGCTACACGCCAGTTTTGCCGGATCTCGCGTAATAGCATTCCTCATGGCTCCAGCGCCTTGGGACATTATTTGACGGACACGCCTCGTATATTGGTTTAAGTAAGTGGAAGGATTGCCTTCCAGATGACGAACAACCATCACAATTCTTCCCATTGAAGTGTTAATGTAATAAAGCAAAGTATATGAAAAGCTATTGAGGTATCATCCAATGGGAAATAACAGCTATTTAGATTTTATTTATTTATTTTTTAATGTTTTTTTAAAGATTAGTTTCCTAGCATTTGAATCAGGTTGGGAGATTTCTTAATTACAAAACCAATGAGAATACAGATTCTTCCTGCCTCCTCTGTATAGAGTTACAACCAAACTGCAACACTGTGTTATTTTTCAACAAGGCTGTTAATGAGTAGCAGTATCTTCATTATGAATAAGCTATTGCAAGGTGTAGGATCTAGCAAGTCATTTAATCAGAGAAATAATGCCATAATGTTAATCACTCACTTATATAGGTATTTCGGTTATGCATGTTCAGATTTTTATGTGGAAAATGCTGTTATAGTTTTTTCAAGTTCATTTGATTTTGCATCAGTGCTCCTTTAAAAAGACTCACACAATACTATAGTTTACTACCCTAAGAAATCTTAAACAACTGTAACTAGAGAATAAATCACTGATAATTTATATTCAGTTATGTTTTATTTTAATTGTATTTTATTTCTTGCATATAGCACTGTATTCATTTGATGTCTGTTGCACTGCAAAGCCTAATGAGAATAAAAATTATTATTATTATTATTATTATTATTATTATTATTATTATTATTATTATTATTATTATTATTATTATTATTATTATTATTATTATTATTATTATTATTATTATTATTATTATTATTATTATTATTATTATTATTATTATTATTATTATTATTATTATTATTATTATTATTATTATTATTATTATTATTATTATTATTATCATTATTATCATTATTATCATTATTATTATGATCATTATGATGATGATGATTATTATTATTATTATTATTATTATTATTATTATTATTATTATTATTATTATTATTATTATTATTATTATTATTATTATTATTATTATTATTATTGTTGTTGTTGTTTCAAATGAGGCCATGTTTGATTATGCAAATTATTTAGAGACGTTTCTTAGCTCGTCTGTGAATCCAAAGTTCTCTCATTCTTTGTTTCTGGGCTTTCTCTCTCTCTTCTGTCCACATCGTTCCAGTCTTTTTCTTTGGTTTGTCTCTTGGTCAG
This sequence comes from Mantis religiosa, assembly GCA_030765055.1. Classification (NCBI taxonomy): domain Eukaryota; kingdom Metazoa; phylum Arthropoda; class Insecta; order Mantodea; family Mantidae; genus Mantis; species Mantis religiosa. Next base: position 191,129,539 of record CM060947.1, read on the forward strand.
CTTGCCACTTATGCACCTTCATTCTAAGGACGTCCCTATCTAAGATATCGTCTTGAATGATTCCTTTCAATTTAAATCATTTTTACATCACCAATCCATTTCATAGTGTCTACTTGTGCTTTACTTCTATTTTCATAAAATTACATAATTTGCTTTGTGAGCCAGCCTATTTAAAGTTAATCGTTTAATATGTCCACAAAATTTTACCCTTCATTTCCTAATATCATTATGGATATCTGTATATTTTGTTTATTTCCTTTTTACTTGTAAGTCTGCATTCCTCATTCATGACTTATGGACCTAAAATTGTTCTAATAATTTTCAATGTTTGCTTTTCGGTTCAAAATGAGTGTTTCTGCTCCTTGGAGTCACTCTGGTTTAATTACAGTGTTATAGTGTCTTAATTTTGTATATTTAGACATGCATTTTTTGTTATGTATGTTTTGAGTTAGCTGACATGCTGTTTCCATCTTTTTGCATCTGCTTATGTTTGCTTTATTTTTTATTTCATTTTCTTGCATTAGTTCCCCAAGATATTTAAATTGTGGAACTTGTTTAATTTTTCCATATTTGGTTTCCATGTATTTTGGTGCTTGTTTATTACACAAAATATATTCTGTTTTTTTTCAAAAGATATCTGAAGACCAACTTTTTCTGCAGTTTCTTTTAATAATTCAATCTGTTTTTGAGCTTTTATGATATCATGGGTTAAGATTTCTACATCATCTGCACACACTAGGCAGTCTATCTTGAATTTTCCTCTTCCTGCTATGATTGGTTTATTATTATTATTATTATTATTATTATTATTATTATTATTATTATTATTATTATTATTATTATTATTATTATTATTATTATTATTATTATTATTATTATTATTATTATTATTATTATTATTATTATTATTATTATTATTATTATTATTATTATTATTATTATTATTATTATTATTATTATTATTATTATTATTATTATTATTATTATTATTATTTATTATTATTATCATTATCATCATTATTATCATTATTACTATTATAAATCCCTTGCATTTTTTATTTTGTGCGGAATTTGTTTGCAGATTATCCATTCTGACAGGCGACCATTCACTTGCTCACATTGTGGGCGAGGGTTTAGACGACGAGATACTCTGGAAACTCACGTTCGCACTCATACAAATGAACGTCCCTATGCTTGCACCATCTGTGGGCGTGCATTTAGGCAAAAGGGAGACTGCAATAAGCATGAGCGTACACATGAAAGGAAAGTTGCAGCTATGCTTTCCACTGAGGAGCCCTGCATTACATTCTCATGTTCCATTTGTCATCTTGAAGTAACTGAACAAGAGGATCTGGATGATCATTTGCAGACTCATCATGCATCTGAAGGAACATCAACAACAGTCATTATGGTGAACACACGAGGAAAGCCAAATGAGAAACTACAGACAATACATGAGGAGAAACCATTACAGTAATCTTTTAAACCAAAATAGTAGCATATTACTTATTCATCATGTAGGAATGTAAATTACCCTAGATATATTAGGTTTATAAACTGTGGCTAGTTAGCATTTTTATCTCTTAAGGCAGTAAAGTATGGAAATTACAGAATTATGTTGGTTGTGAAGTAGCATGGAAAATGTGTGATGCATCATCATTACTTTTTACAGTTTTGTGCTTTTAGTTATTCAAATGAATTCATTGCTCCATTCTACAATGCACATGCCATCATCTCTCTGGAAGCGGAAAGGCAGAGTGCAGTGCTACGATTGGTAGAAGATAATAGATGTGTGCATGGTAGTGTGGTGTTTAGTATTATTATATGTAACAGGAGACAATGCTATATGTACAAAATGCTTTGTGACAGAAATTAAGCTGCAGATTGAAAGTGAAAATTTATGGCTCTGGATTTTAATACCTTTTCCTAATGATTCTTTATTATTCCATATATTTTAAGTCAGATTCATTTCTTTAAAACTGAAAACTATTATGGCAATGAAAAAGTGGTGGTATATGTAGTATTAAATTACAGTTTGCCTCATTTTTATATGCTCTGCACATCATTAAAAGTATATTTTGCTCTAACTATAAAAAACTTGCTAAAGCTACATTTAAAGTTAATTATGTTCCCTTCTGTTGTTAAATTGCTGGTTGTAAAATTTTATCTGCAAAAAAATTAATAAAAAGAGATAAATAAAATAAAATGGAAGGAGGGGTACACCAAACAAAAATGATACAATAATACAAAAAATAATGCAAAGGTTTATGGTTCATTAGATTTGTTGATTTTAGCAGCCAACAGGACATGTTAAAATGATAAAATCATTAAAATTCTTAAGTCTTTATAAACAGTAATGCTGCATCATACACTTATATTATTTGCTTAACTGTTTATGTTTGTAAAATTTCACATTAATTTCAAAAGCAAATTGCTTTCATCATCAGCATTCTGTCCAAACTGAAAGTGAGTACTTTTCACAATGAAACTAAATGTAAATGAAACATGCAAGCTTTACACCTATGTTATTGGTTTTGTAATGCAAGAATTTGCAAACTCAAAACCTTATGCTTGCATTGTCTAGATAGAGGAAGAAGTCTGCATTTCTTTCTCCACATTAACAGCTTCTAAAGACATATGATGACAGTGTAACATTTTTCAGTATCTGCTGTATAATCTTGGAGCTCTTCAATTTGATGGTGCACACCATTTTAACTGCTGACACCAGGCACTAATATGTTATTTACTTTGTACAACACTTTTTTATCTTGCTTATTTATAAAATAGGATAAATTTTCATATGGGATATTAATGGTTATGTTATTCAACATAGAACTTCCTGTATGTTCAGAATATAGTTGGTTGGTATCTAATGTTTAAATGCTTTGATAATGAAATCATTCTTCCTCATGCACTCTAATATTTGGCTGGGATGCTGGAATCTTCTCTAAAAGCTGGACAATGTAAAAGATGGTCACAATCCATTTCCTCATTTAAATCACAGAAAAGCCATGTAGGAATCTCTGCTATTCCAAATCTTTATAGATATTTTTGTAAACAGTCATGTCCCATTAGTATTCTGAAGATTTTCTTAGTAATGTAGAAATATTGTTAGTGTTATCTTGTAAATTTTTCCATTGCTTTCCAGTTGTTTTGTTTGTGTAATCTTCATTGTTTTGGTTTGTATATTTTTGGATATAATTCTTTAGATAGAGAAAAATGGAATTAACTTAGGTGTTGGTTTAGAGATAATTTTACTTCCCTTTTTAGCCATAGGTTCAGCCACTTCATTGCTTGTTATTCCACAATGGGCTGGAATCTATTGAATTAACACTCTTTTACGTAAACAGGTTAATTGCTCTACTATGTTATGATATTCTAGAATCTTGAGGCTTTTGGTTGCTATATCTATTGTTATAGTGATGATGGCTGCTCTTGAATCAGACTTACAGTTTTTTCAAACTCTTTTATATGATAAAAGAGATTTTGTAAATTTAAGAAAATTGCCATGATTTTTCTTTCAAAATTTGTTGAATATGTATCTAATTTTCAATAAAATGAGAAGAGTGGGCATGTTGCTCCAGCACCAGTGCCTCTGTCATTGGTATGTAACACCAAACACATGGTGCCCACTACTTAACGGTTAAAATTTGTTTATTACACTCCATATGTTCAGAATATTGCTGCAGGCAATTTAAACCCATACTAACTTCCGGCATTACCCTCTGGTCAGATTGTGAACATCATGTGTGTCCTTATCCTGTATTATTTTACTATTACATGCTCAATGTGAATTGGACTTGAAGCTTGAAAGTGTGAACAATTAATTTGTGCCAGTGTTTGATTCCTGGCCTATGATCTGATTCAGAAAGGCGATTAAAGAATCAGCACATGTTGACAGATAATCTGATGTGAGATACCACATTAATCACATGATTAGAATTACTCCATGATTTGCTAGTTTCTTGCAAGATGTATTTATAAACCTGAAACCTTAGACCTTGCGAAGCTTCCACTGTCTATTTTAAATCAGACTGCTTATCACGTAAGCAAACTTTTTATGTTATCCATGTGAAAGTAGATTACAATATCTGCCCTAACAACTGCTTCTTTCTCTTGCTACATAAGTATTATGTACCTCCTAAACTTCGTTTCAGCTATAAAAAGGTCCCCTGCAGTAAAATCAAAGTTAAAAATGCAACCTGAATTAATAGTGTTGTTATAAGCATTCAGAAATGAGCATTTTACAGTACACGTAAGATAAGAAGAGCGCTGGATTTACGGGGTAGTGCGGGTAGAGGGGAAATTGCCAGAGCTAACGCTCTTTTGTTTCTGCAGTGTGGTCAACCTTGAAAAACACAGTTTAGCAAAATAGTGTGTAAGATAAGCGAAGATATGCACCACAAGTGTGAGATCTGTGGACAAACATTAAATTGAACTCGATCTATAAGTTGTATATTTATATACTTACTATTTAGGAAACATATAAAAACAGTAAACAAATATGACAGCCATAAATACTCATTTGCTTTGTGATTCTTTGATTTCTGAGTCCACTGCATCAGTTTCATCGCTAGTATCCTCTGATCTATTGATAATTTCATCAATCGCATTTTCAATTACACCATTATTTCTCCAATATTTCATTTGCAGTTCTTGCAGTATCTTTCCCAATCCGTCGCAGTTACGGAAGAGAATGCTTCTACAGCAAATTTCTGCAGATTTGTGGCTGACATAGCACCAGTAATGTTGTGTCCTCTGAAAACGTTCTTTATTTTTACCCACGCCAGTTCAATTGCATTCAGATCACAGTTATACAGAGGTAAACGAATAATAGTGTGTCCACTTTCGAGAACCATAACATCCACAATATACGTAAGTCTTGCTCCTAGGTTTGTTGGCCTCTATTAAATACCAGTGTAGCTTTGGTAATGGAGAGAAATAGAAAGCTATTTAGAAATATACAAAGAGCTCAGAGCAAGAGAAAAAGAAAGATAAAAGAGCAAGATACAAGGAAAAGGAGGAAGCCAAAAAGGAAAGGATTGAAGGGAAAAGAAGACAGAAAGAAAACAGAAAGAAAACATCACTATTAGTCATTACCGTACACAGATTACAGCCTTACCTGCTTTTTCCTGGAGATTCATTGGGATGAGATGTACAAAACGATTTAATACGCCTGACAGTGCTGACGCTTTTTCCTGTGTAAGCAGCAGCTCGTTCTATTGATTTGCTGAGTGGGAACATTAACTGGTTGTTATCTTTTTCTATATCGCAACTTTCTCCAACTTTCGCTATTATTTTGCGGCCATCACTATGCACGACTGTTTAATAAAAATCCTCAGACAAAGATACAATATACAAATTTGAATCCACTGAAGGTGACAGCTGGTATATTGGAATCAGTCTGTTTATATTCCTTTCACATTTTGGTTACACTTTCCACTGAAACATGGTAAGCTCAGATTTATTTTTGTAATGTACATTATTGCAAGCAGTGGATATATTTCTAATAGTGAGTTCAGTGTATTAAGTACTATTAATTGAATATTGATTATGTTTACACTCCTCACTTATGTAAAATCAGAACATGTCTTGGGAATGTTTGTTCCCATCATCAGCTGACTGAACTAGTCTAGTGGGGCAGCTTGAAGTTCATAATCCAATCCTGGTGTTTTGCAATGTGTATGTTTTCTCCTACTTGAGAGTTCAGTTGGGTGTTTTGTTGTCCTAATAAGTTGATTTCCGGGATAATATCATGGAGGGTATTCCAGAAGTTTTCTGCTAAAGCTGAATTTTCTGTTTGTTTATATTTTATGCATTGTAGATGTTCCTTGTGCACAATTTGCAATAGGTACCTGATCCCTCAGTATGGAAGATTCTTTTTTCAAAGATGTGCAGAATAATTACGAAAAAAATGAAGCTGGCAACAGTGAAGCAACAAATACTACACAAATAATTATATTTGTGTGCAGAATAAGTTTTGTATGCTGTATCTGTTTTGAGATGCTAAAGTACCATGTTTCAAAATTTTCTTATATCTTTGGTCTCCCAGGGATGATAGGCGAAACACTTTTATTGGAAATTTCTTTTTGAGGTTTTAATGGGGTAGTACCTCTGACAGTTTTAATTTTGTATGTATGTTGATGGTTTATTGTATAGTGTTAGGACTGAAATCATTGACTGACTCTATATAGAGTATATGTAAGTGTTTCTTTTTTGCTGAGGGGAATGTTAAGTGGTTTAAATATTAAACATTTGAAGACTGCAAGTTGGGAGATTTTGGATTGAAGCTATTATTCGTTATGTAGTTGTCTGTATATGAGGGCTTCCTATAAGTTCCAAAAGTATGTTCTTGGTTGTGCCTGATGATTTCGAGGTCCAGGAAAAGTAACAAGTCATCATTGTCCATTTCTATTTTGAACTGTATAGTTTGGTCTTGAAGATTGAGGGGTTTCAATGCATCGTCCAATAATTTTTTCAGTATTGTAGCAGATATGTTATCTACCCCTCCACACACACAACCACCCATGCACGCACACACATGTACAGCATACAACACTTACTCTGCACGTTCTTAAAAGACAAATTTTTCCACACTGAGATCAGACTGTGATCAAATATACATAGGCAAGTCAAAGAAAATACAACTAAAAACTTAAGAACTACACTAAAAGAACACCTCAGATGCATAAAATAGAAACAGACAGAAAAATTAGTTATAGAAGCACACTTTTAAAACAACCACCATATATTATCCAAGAAGTCACCTCCTTACAGCAGCCAGATATGCAATGAACTCTCAGTATGAGAAGATATCCACTTTACAAAAAACAAGAATTGAATTATTAACTTTGAACTTCAGTCATTGGACCAATTCATATCACCACCAGAGACTGCTACATCAATACAACCAGTCTCTTGTTAGCTGATGATGGAAGCAAACGTTCCCATAAATGTTCTGATTTTACAAAAGTACATGATGTAGTGTAAACATAATTGATATTCAGTTAATAGTGTGAATAACCTCAGTTCAAAAATCTCTCAATAATTATTCAGTTTCATAAAGAAATATTTGTTTTCAGTCACTTTTCAATGCTTCCCTGCTCTTGTGCTTGAACAGTTGGTATTTATACCAAAAGCACCTTTCCTTACTATTAGAAGTCAAACTCTAGTTACCTAAATCACAAGACATGACCTGAGCTTAGCATACATGTGCTAACATATTATGATTTAATGTTAACTTTTTCATATTTCTTGTTATGTAAAGTGTTCATTTGGTGCTCAGATAGCATCTTGGGAAATTTATTGCTGGATTATTTGCAAGACAATGGGAGTCATGCATACAGACAGTAATTCACAAGCAACATATTCTCAATGTTACTGCAATAGCAGCTGGCATTAACAAAATTTTACATTGTAATACTGTGCATTCTTTGATCGACTGGACCACCGCACAGCGGCATCGCAACAGATCAGGATTGGCATGCTTTCTACCAGAATTACACCAATAAGACCGGCAAGTAACAGGTACAAAACTACTACTACTGTACTAACTTACATTAGGCTTACCTGCTTCACAATAGATGTTGAAATTGATGGCCTCAATGCCAACATATTCCCTATATCTCCGAAAAAAGCTCTGGTTTACTCCAGAAGTTCATTTTGACTGATTGCCTGTATTTCTCTCGTGATGTTGTCCTACAATTCTTTTAACGTAAGTTGATTTGATGCATATACTTTATTCTTTAACATTCCCCACAAATAAAAATTTCATGGAGATAGGTGAGGGATACAAGGTGGCCATAATCCTGGACTAATTATTCTGTCACCATACACAGTTTCCAGTTCAGCATAGAATTTATAGCCGTGTGTGCACAATCTTTCATTTCTTGTTATATAAAATAAGTATTTAAAATAGAATTTAAATAAACATATGAATTAATTGTGGTATTGAAAAATATGGGACCGATAATTCTACGCTCGCTCATTTCACACCAAACCCTAACTTTTGCAATGTAGTAAGGAATTTCATGAATAATATGGGGATTTCCTGTAGCCCAGTATCTATTTATGTGAGTAGAAACATGCCCTTGAAGATAAAACCACACATCATCAGTGAAGAACATTAAAAGTGGGTCCACATCACCTTATGAATGGACAGCAAAAGCAGTTGCAGTAATTAACCTTACTTACAGTATCTTGTGGTTGTAAAGCATAAACTACAGTTACCTTGTATGACTTAGGTTTCAGAAGTTTCTTTGACATAAAAGTTGGCATCTTGGAAATGTTAACCTCTTGTGCTAGACATCTCAGTTACTTTTGGCTTGAGTGCTCTGTGTCCCTACTTCATCAAGCTTCTCTTCTGATAGCACATGGCATTTTTTAACACATTTCATGTTCATAAAACATCTGTATGCTTGACTTATTGACAAGTTCTTGAATGGTTGACCTGCTAGAAATTAGCAAAATGATGTTGAAATTCTTTATGACACCTTCTTTTAAAAGAGTATTTCACAGCATCATACAGAAAAAGATGTCAAGTATACTTAGCCATTATTAATGTGAAAATTATTGCTAAGAAACAACACAGTTTCATTATGAACATGGGCACAGACTTCTTTCTCTCACTATAGATCCAACTTGACTGATCATCAGTAATACAGTGCTATTCTCTGGCTGCAGGCGCTCCACTCATCACCCATTCCAAGGCTTCCAGGAAACAGGTCGGTCGAGGAATGCACAGTATCTTAATAGTTAGTATATAGAGATTACCATTAGCCATGTTTTGTTATGATATCCAAAATATTCTATGTGACTTAATTGATGAGTTTTTGTAATAATAAATTAATTTTGTTTTAAGTATATAAACATTTGCTGCATATGAATAGTATAATTTTAAGTAATCATGTGTTTTGATATTTTATATGAGGAGCATTCTATAAGTAATCCAAAACATTGTGGTGTTTTTTTTTTTTCCCCTTTTTTTTTCTTTTTGCCAATACTGGTTTTAAGAAAAATTGGAATTTTATTTGGAACATCTTTAAATATTCCTATTTCATGTCATGTAGTTTCATTAGTTTCTGATAGGTTACAGCTCTAAAACAAGCCTCCAAATATCATCTACAATGACATTGTACATTGTACATTGGAGGTACATTCAAGTAACATATTGAGTTACTTTTAGTGGAAAACTAGAGCATCTTAGATATTTGTAGATGCTTGCAGAATGTCTATGAAGACCTAGCTATGGATAAAAGCATGGTGAATTGTTGAGCAAGTTATCATAACAAGGTCGAGCATATGTCTGATGTCTCCCATGCTGGCCAGCTGCACATAGCCGTGACTGCTGCATTGTTGAAACATGCAGACACTCTTATTGAGGTGATTCATAGATCACAATCATACACTTCATGCTCAACTTGATGTCTCTCGTGGTAGATTTGACTCACTTGCCCATCAGTTGGAGTACTTAAAAGTTTTTGAAAGTAATGAGTCGTTAATTCAGTTCCGCCTGGGTTCCTTGATGCCTTACTGAAGACCATAAATAGCAGAGAAAGACCATTATGCAGAATTGCTTGTTCCTTATGACAGTGTTTTATAAGACATTGTTGCAGGCAATGAAACATAGAATCATTACTTCATATCTGAAACAAAATGGCAATTCATGAGAGTGGCATCACACCAACTCTCCTTCAAAGAAAAAGCTCAAAGCCATACCCTCAGCTGGTAAAGTTATGAATATGGTCTTCTGTGGCTCTGAAGGGGTTATCTTGTTTGATGTCCTCCCTCATGGTAAAATGATCAACTCTGAAGTGTATCTGAGCATATTCATAACCACAAAATTGCAAATCAACTTCTCCTTCTCCATGTAAATGCAAGGCCTCAGGAAAGTTGCATACACATGAGAAGCTCACAAAACTTGTAGACTGTTCCTCCTCAACCACAGCCCAGATCTTGCACTTTCTGACTTCCATCCATTTGGTCCAATAAAGGATGCACTCTGCAGGAAGCATTACACGAATGATATTGATGCAACAAGAAATTTGCTTCAACAGAGACCAGTAGAATACTACCAAGCAGACATACAGGCTAACTCCTTTTATCCTTTGCATAGGTTCAAACCCAACCCAAACTGATGGTTTTTAGTGTACTTAAACGCAGTCCAAGTGTTAGTAGATTTACTGATATGCAAAACAATTCTTGCAGAACAAAATTCCAGTGCTTATATGATGCCGGCAATTGACAGCATCACTAACAAACAATATACTTAACAGTATGAGTGGATTGTATGCAGCCATATGAGTTCTAAATAAACATTTGATATGGACTGCAGTTATTAGACATATTATTTGCCAGTTCATGTTGCTAAAACTGAAATTTGATACAAACTGTGTTGTGAGACCTTGCTGACTCCAATATATGGATAGAAACAATACAAAGACTCAGGGAGAAAATCCTGGTCCTTCAAGTTTGTGTGTTGCATCAAAATTATCTGTAAAAGTGTGCTAAGTGTTGATAAAGGTCTTTGAATTAATACTACGAGGATAGAAACTAGGCAATTATTGTCTTACGCATGTACCTATATGTGAAAGGGTTGACTTAGGAGAAGAGGAAGTCTATGGCATAAGACCATAGCATTCTACAAAGATTATTTTGAAAAAATGAGTTTGGTAGTCAAAAGATTGGGGAATAATATGGTATTTTGGAATCCCAAGTAAAACCGATCTGCTTTAAGAAAACAAATGTGTTGCATTACTTATTGAATGCCCCTTGTATGATATATTTTGACTTTTTATAATACTGCACAAATCCACAACATGTACCTAAGGATAAATAAACTGAATTGAATAATTTCTTGATATTGTGACTTTATGGGTTCATAGAATTAAAAGTCTTGTTTCAAGGAATTTAAAATGCCCTTTATTACAAGTAAAAACACATTTTGTACTACCCTGACAGCAGCAGGATAACGTAACATATACCAATGCAGTCTCTCGTTACTTCACCACACGTAAACAAACAAAAGAAATTATTGCAGTACAGTTCACACAACTCTCACACTGCACAGCTGCAACTCCATTACCAACTGCCTGTTCCCACACCCCGCTGCTTATTTGTACCCGAGCCACTGTTACTCGAAAGCTGCGGAAGTTTAACGGCCTTTCATGACGGCAAGAGAAGGAAAGAATTCTTAAGACATCTGTCTCTTTCTCTCTTTAGGCAAGCGTCCAGCTCCGCATTGCACAATCTGTCTCTTTCTTTCCTGTCCGCGAGCCACTCGCAGTCTCTTGCGTATGCACCGGCCGCGCCCGCCGCATAACAATGCCTTGGCGACACCGCTCACTCCTCAAGGCTGGTCGTCCCGAACAGCACCATCGTAGTGGGCCAGATGGTCCAGATGTATCAACATCTTTCCTCGGGGCACCTTCTGGATGCGGCAGGCCACCTCGTTAGTTCTCTTTACCACCCGGTACGGTCCTTGCCACGGTTGAAGATTTGGGCAGCGTCCCTTGGTCCAGGTAGGGCGATACAACTAGACCAGGTCACCTTGCTGGAATCCTTGGCTCTTGGCTTGCCTGTCATACCGGGTCTTCATGCGGTCGCTCGCCATCTGGATGTTCTGACGAGCCATGATGATATATAAGGGCGCTCAACTACGGCGGTCATCAGCGCCCTTTAAAAAACTAGTCATGGCAAAAGCCAGATATAAAACTTTCCAAAAACTATACAAGTGTAACAAAACCTATTAAAAATACACGTACATAAAAAAACATCAATCAAACCCTACCAAAAACCTCGTTCACCAAATCCCAAACCCCAAACCAGAAAAGAATCTAAAATCATTCTCCACGGGTCTCCACGCACGGCCTACACGTGGGTGGGCCTGTTGACCGTCTCCCTCAACCACGAAGAGGAGCTCACACGAGGGAGACTGTTGGCTCGGGACCCCGGGTGAGCCAAACCCGTACCTACCTAAGTAGCCCCTGGGGGATCTGACGAGCCATCTCATGCATGTCGTGGAGATGGTCCACGAGGTTCTCCACATATATTATATTCTCCATATTACTGGCTGTTTCGTCCAAAAAGCCAGGTTTCAAGGGAGGCGTAGCTCTCGGCCGAACATGAGGCTTGCTGGAGTCATCCCAGTGGTGTGTGTTGAGGAGCGATATGCCAGCAAGAACAGTGGCACCTTGACGTCCCAATCTCGCTGATGGCTGGCCACGACCTTCCTCAGATATTCTTCTAGGGTCGTGATGTATCTCGACCATGCCGTCCGACTGCGAATGTAGAGGTGTTGTGCGGGTCTTGTGGATACCAAGTCTTTCCAGTGCCTCCTTCATCTGGATAGACTCAAAATTGATGTCCTGATCACTGTGGAGCTCTAATGGGACCCCCAAACGGCAGAACACCTGCTCCACGAGGCAGTCTGTAATCTTCTTCGCCTTCTGGTTCGGGATGGCGTACACTTCCGGCCACTTGGGGAAGTAGTCCACGGCTACCATCAGGTACTTGTTGCCTCGGTCGGACACTGCGAATGGTCCAGCTATGTCGACAGCGATGCGTTCGAAAGGCGCTCAGCCGTTGTATTGCTGGATCCGACGCTGGCTCCTAGTCTGGGGGCCGCGACTGGCCGCGTATTCGTGACATTGAGGGCACCATCTTTCAGCGTCTGTTCGGATCCTCAGACAGTAGTAACGCTGTTGGATTTTGTCGATCGATCGGTTTGCTCCTAGGTGTCCACTTGAAGTACCAGCGTGCACTTCCTTCAAGACTTCCAGGACCTTACTCCGGGGAAGTAACAACTGCTCTCTCTGCGTCTTCTCATCGGGTGAATCCCATACCCGGAACAGCACGCCCTCTTTGGTCTTCAGCGAATCCCATTGGGCCCAGTACGACTTAAACGCAGCCCCCCTAGGTGCAATGTCCTCCCAGGTAGGTCTTGTCCCTACCTCCACTTCCCTCAAGAGTGGTCCCAAATCGGCGTCCGCCAGCTGCTCCCTCCTCAGGCCTGCGCTATCCCAACCGTCCGCAGGCATTGCCGTGACCACTCTGACAGCTGTAGCACGCTCATTCTCTTCCACTCTTGTGCATTGACCGCACTCTTCTGGGCATGGTCTTTGTGACATGGCGTCTGCGTTGGCGTAGCTCTTCCCTCTAAAATGTTCGGAGGTGAAGTCGTACTCCAGCCTCTGGACCCAACGGACTGTCTGGCCTTCCAGATTTCTAAAGCTAAGTAGCCACGTTAGGGCGGAGTGGTCAGTCCTCAGGTGGAATGTTTTACCGTACAGTTACTTGTGGGAGTGCTCCAAGGTCTTCACTACCCCCAGCAGCTCTCGCAGGGTGACGCAGATCTTTTCTGCCTTGGACAGCGTTTGGCTGTAGTAAGCTATCACCCACTCTTGGCCATCCTGGACTTTGGATAGGACGCCTCCAATGCAATGGTTGCTGGCGTCGGTGTCCACAATGAAGGCGCCGCCTGGTTGCGGGAATCCCATAATGGGAACACTGCAAAGTGTCTTATTCAGCTGCTGGAAAGCGCCTTCGGTGTCCTCCGTCCACGCATAAGGCCGGTGTTCTTCTGTTAGGCGGGTGAGGGGCTTGGCGATGTTTGAGAAGCACTTCTAGAGCGGCGGTAATAGCTGGACAACCCCAGGAAACTGTAATCCTCGCTTATCCTTCGAGCGTTTCCAATCTCTCACGGCCCGTGTGTTCTCCGAATATGTGACCACTCCGGTTGGTAGGCCGCGCCGTGGCTCAGTGGTTAGACCGCTTGGCTCTCACCAGGGTGGCCGGGTTCGATCCCAGGTGACCACAAAGTGAGATTTGTGGTGACAACACGGCGCTGGTGCGGGTTTTCTCCGGGATCTCCGGTTTCCCCCGCCATCTCATTTCACCGGTGCTCCATCTTCATCTCATGTATCATCAGTGTCATCGCCTGCGGTGCAGTATGTAGTAAAAGCGGGCGTTAAACACTACACACACTCCGGTTGGTCAGACTATGTGGTCCAAGTCGTTGACTTCCTTACGGAAGAGCTGGCACTTCTTCGCGTTCCGCTTCAGGTTGGTCGCCTACCATCTCTGTTGCACCTTGCTCAGGTTGCCGAGATGGTCTTCGAATTTCGTGCCGACGATGATCTCGTCCACGTATACCAGGCAGGCGTCTTAAGTCAATCCTCTCATTACTGACTCCATGAGACGAAAGGTAGCTCCTGCGTTGCAAAGACCAAATGGCATAACTGTGAACTGCCAAAGCCCTTGGCCTGTCGAGAATGCGGTCTTCTTGTGTCTCAGGTCTAGAGCCACCTGCCAGTAACCCGACTTTAGATCCAAGGTCGAGAACCACTGCGCACCAGCAAGCGTATCCAGGGGTCGTCAGTCCGAGATAAGGGGAAACAGTCCTTCCTGGTGACAGCGTCCAGCTTCCTGTAGTCCACGCAGAAGCGTAGCTCGCCGTTCTTCGTCACCAGAACTACAGGGAAACACCAAGGGCTGTCAGACTCATTAATCGCTCCCCTGGATCTCATGTCCTCTAGCATGTCCCGTACCGCCGTTTATTTTGCCAGCGAAATGCGACTGGGTGGTTGCCGAATAGGCCGGGCGTGTCCGGTGTAGATGCGGTCCGTGCTGCCGTAGTCGCTGTTACCCTGGCAGAAAACATGCTGGTTTCGTCCCAACAGTTGTCGAACCTTCCCGAGCTGTTTTGCCGTAAATTGGTCAGCCGCGCCCCAGGTATTACGTTGGCACCGGCTCCCGGTCTGGTCGATTGGCGTTACGCTGACAACGGGCTCGCACGTTTCCAACCTCGTCCTAGCCTGGAGGTCGTGATCGACGTCTGTTGGATTAAGCAGCCTCACGGCACCTCCTCTCGGCAGAGCAAAAATGTCCTGGCTACACAGAGTCCGTGCACAGGCGTCTTCTGATCCAGCATCGAGTTTTTCATCCACTGGTTTTCCAGTCGCGCCGTCACCGCCTCGCTTCTCGCGGGGACAACCACGTCTTCCCTCAGGTTGACCCTGAAAATTCCAAGTGGTTATTCGGGGGGTGGGAACATCATCTCTTCTCTATTCAGCGGCAGGACCTTCCTGCCCACGTCGACCGTTGCCTCATGACTTCTGAGGGCATCCAGTCTCAGTAACACCTCCTCAGCCACCTCCGCGACGAAAAGCCACAGGCGCACGGCAGTCCGTCCCAAGGTCAACTGCAGAACGGCCTCCTTCACTGGCAAAGTGTTGGCCGATGCCGTCCTCAGCTGCTATGGTCGGCTCGGTTTTTTCGGAGGCTAATCCCTGGCCACGTCAGGTCTGATGGTCACGGCTGCCCCGGTGTCCACAAGAACGGTGTCCACAGGCGCGGCTTCCCTCTCACCCAACCGTCCGCGATGAAATCATACGTCATCCATACGTCGGCTGACGGTACGCATTGTCACTCGAGGGGATGGTGGTGACGGCGCCGACGTGTTTCCTCGCCACGTCAGCCCTTACTCGTTTTCCGGCTGCTCTTGCTGGTGTGGGCAGTCTCTCTCCAGGTGTGCCGGCTGGCCACACCCCTAACACTTCCCACTTGGTCTTCGCTGACGTCCGTCGGCTGGTCTTCGGTCTCCATTGTAGCGGATACTCCTTGTTCTCGAAGTCGGGGTAGCCGTCACCTTGGCCACCTGCGTCCTTAATGCGGCCGTTAGCACCTCGTGGATAGTTTTGTAGGCACCGAGCATTACGCGCTGACGTATCTCGGTTTCTCGTACCCCGTCGACGAAGGTGTAAGCGGCTTCCCGGGATACGAACTCGGGTGGGAGGTGGACCAAGGCTTTGCTGGCCAGCTGTTCAGTTACCAGGGTGAACTCCTGCAGCGCCTTCTTTGGCTGCTGCATCCTTGACTTAAGTTGGCTGCTGCTAAGCGGTGGTTTCCAAACCGGTTTTTCTGGACCTCCCAGATGTCCTTGGGTGCCGCCGCTCCTTGGACCGCGTTCAGCACGTCTGCGGCCCGTCTCTGGAGACTGGCTATTAGCTGTGTGGCCTCTTCTTCTAGCGACCACTTGTGCGTGGCCATTGTGTCGAATTGACGGCGGAAGACTTCGAAAGTTGACGTGCCCTCGTATTTATGTGGTTTGACGCGCCCAGATGTGTCGCGCCCCGGCGCTTGGGCGTTTAAATCCTTCAACGTTCTGCCGACGATGTCCACCATGGCGTTCAGGGACTTGATGTTGTAGTCGGCCTTTTCCTCTAGGTCGTTAATGCGGTTCGCAAGGTCTTCGTCGCGCTCACCCAACTCCGTGACGTCCTCCATCACGCCGGCCAACTGCTCCTCAAATTTGGCGGCGAGGGCCTCGTTCGCAGCCTTCATTTCTGTGGCTAATTCGGCCTTCATTTTGGTCATCTTCGCGGCCAGGTTGTTATTAGCCGTTTCCAAATTAGCAGCCAGGTTGTTATTTGCCACTTCTTTCTTCGCAGTGAGGGTGTCATTGTGTCATTCGCTGTCTTCAGTTCTTTCATCTTCCCTAAAATCTTTGCCAATGTAGCTGTGATCGTCGTATCCCAATCCTGGCACCAAATGTGACTTTCTGGGTTCGTAGAATTAAAGGTCTTGTTTGCAGAAATTTAAAATGCTCTTTATTACAAGTAAAACATGCTGTGTACAGCCCTGACAGCAGCCGGATGACGTAACATTTACCAAAGCAGCCTCTCGTTACTTCACCACACGTAAACAAACAAAAGAAATTATTGCGGTACAGTTCACAGAAATCTCACACTGTAGAGATGCAACTCCTTTACCAACTGCCTGTTCCCACGCCCCGCTGCTTATTTGTACCCGAGCCACTGATCAGCATTTAAGACATCTAAATTGGACTTCTTGTAACTATGGGAATATGGCCAATTGATTTTGTAATCAAACTACGTAAAGCAAATTATTGGTTAAAGAAACAGAACATAACGAAAGTGCACGAAATGATCGGCGAACAATGTAGTTCTAAAACTGAAATTAGGAATAACATGTTAAATGATTGGCAACAAGAGTGGAACAACGAGGCCACCCAGAGCATTCATTGTTTTGTAGAACAAAACTACAAGGAAAACAAATATGGAATATAGTGAGGAAAGAAGAAGAAGATTATAAACAGTTGGAAATTATGACAGAACTAGTATCCAATTTACCCATGGAAGACTAACCAGAACAGAGCACAACTACGGAATAGAAGAAGGAGAGAGATAACACATAAAGATAATACCCCGATACAATTGAGGAGATCAATAAGATTTATACAAAGAGATGACATTAATTAACATCAACATCTATTGGAAGAGGGTTAACATTCATAGGACCTTTATAAAGAGAGGGCATCGTTTAATGCTAATATTTATTGAAAGGAGATCAATATGAATTTACGGAGAAGGAAAAGAAACCCAAACGACACATGAAAAAGTCTAAGGTAACCACGACCAAGGAGTAAGAAGAAATAACTAAAGAAAATACCTACAACTGTCAAGTAAATATTGGATGTTCAATCAACAAAGAGTTTCAACAAATTTAATGGACTTCAGGATACAAGGTTGGGAAGACTTCAACTGCAGGCGCAAAATATTAGAAATAGGTCAGTGGCCTTCAGTCAGTATAATTTATTATTCAGATTAAAATTGTAATTTAGTTATTTATTAGAAAATGTACATAGTAATAAGGCTGCTGTTAGGTTAGATTTATTATGGTGATTGACAGTTGAAATGCGGAAGGAGAGGGGATAGTACCGTTTGCCACTATCCACGTGCTAGGCAATGAAGACGGCTAGAGCGGAGGAGGAAGTTCGGTTGCGGTAATGCACACGCACATATTCCTAGAAATTTGCATAATGCAGTATTAATCGTAAGACTGCCGTAAGACTGTCTGCACGTTTAAGTGAGCAGTTACATATCCCTTTATTTGGGCCCAAATAAACTCTATTGCATTAAAATGGCAATGGTAGGAAGGAAGTCTAATAATTTTGTGGCCTTTTTCTGCAGCAATTTAATCAACTATATATTTTGGGAACTGCGGTTTGTTTGCTTTTACCGGTTCAAGCAATTCATACTTTTATAAATGGTCTTGAACATGCATATTGTTGCGATCAAGCCATTCCAAAGTAACAATCTTCCTGGAAGCCATTGTTGGAGCTTTGTCTAAAATAACAGAGTGATATTTTTCGTTATGCATGAAATTATGGAACGCCCCTCTAAATTGACTAATAACTAACTGCTCTTTGAACCATTTAAGAAATTTGGAATGGTTCATTTCTTCATGGTAGTCTCCTGTTTTTCTTTTAGATTTGAAGAGGAAGCAACATTTCGGAATAAATCGAAATGAGTTTCCCGCTTGAAGGGGAATTATTTTTTCACCTTTACTTAATGACACCCGCATTGTTGCTCCCAAGGTATCATCAGTCCAGCCCGTGTTAATGCAATGATTAGCATTCACCCAGGTTTCATCAATCCACACAATATTCTCAAAATCACAAAAAATAATTTCCTAAAACACCACACACTCACTCACACTCGTAGGACCCTGCAGCGCCAGGCACATGTGTCCGGTTTTTCCAGCAAGATCTTACGGCCATTTAGCTTTTTATAGCTAAATCCTAATATTTTAGCTATTTTTCGAAGTGAGGTCTTACCAACTGTGAAAAGATCATCCATTTGTAGAGATGAGTGCAGTTTTGAAAGTGTAGGATATTGTTTCCTGGTATAATACGCATATATATGGTGGCGAATGGCATTTTGTTGAAATGGGTCCAGGTTAGTGACCGGGTTATGTCGCTTGCTCTTTTTCCCTGGAGTTTGTAACCATGATGTACATTCCTGATTTTCTTCACTAGCCTATTTCTCTTTCCCTACTCTAACTATGGTATTCTTACACCAACAGCAGCTGAAGTTCTGTCCAGTACTTTTGAAACGTGAATTATTGGACCCCCTTTGTCTCTTTCATCCTCAAAATATTTTCTTATGGAACATATAATTTCTCTTGCTTGTCCTTTAATTGGGATTCCGTGCCCAAAAACATTTTTTGTGAGTTTTACACATAGTTTCTTTTTGTCTGTTTCTGTAGCACAAGTGTTTGTGGCAGCCATGAGTAACGATAATTAGCCAAATACTAAAGTTATACTGTAACACTTAAGTTCATCACTGAAACACACGAATTATATTGCGAAAATGTAAAGCTGTTTACACCCTGTGAAACATTCACTACTTGAAGCAGTACACTCTTAGTTTGGCAGTGATGACAGGGAGAAATACCCTTAGTACATAAGGGTTATTCATGTTAGAACTGGACTGGACAAAGGCAGGTAAGAAGGGTTGGTCATTAAACTGGAAAGGTTGGTCTGGTCATTCATCCAGAAAACCTCATAAGATATTCCTTGAAACTAAATCCACACCTGTTCCCTTCCAACAACGCATACCGTCTCATTCTAAAGGGCAACGAACGAAGACGGTATTGTGATACCGCTGATTCATAAGCCAATGAACAATAGTAGCAGTGTCTGTTTACTGCAAACCTCAACATGCCGATAGACTAGCGTCATGCATAAAGCACGTGGTGTAGTGCGATAGAGTTCGCAACGCAGGATACGCGTCCTGGGTTTCTATGGCAACAGTTTACTTTTGATTGGTAGATTGCTGGTTGCTAGGTGACCGCAATGACGTGTCAGTGATGTGTTTATCCCCTCTCCTTGTTTCCGCAGCTGAATAGCACGTGGAGGCAAAACGCCAATCACCAATTTACGATGCGGCAATAATAGTAGTAAGGCCACTGGAGACAGTGGCCATTAGGTTAGTTAACTAGGCATAAGTTCTGTGTGAAAAAGGAAACTTTTTATTAATTAAATGTATATGCTTTGTAATTTCTTATATAATAAAGAGCACAATAAGTCCAGGTTTAGACTCTCGACAACTGGACCTAAGCTCGCAGATTAAAATAAATAAATAAAAAAAGTAAAACCTCCGGGTCGTTAGTTCTCTCCAATATCACCAGATAGAGGAGGATGTGGACAGGTCTGGGTTGACCCTGTGTAGCAGGCTTAGTCAGTTACCTGACCAGGCAGGGCCTGATGTCCTGGTTGTTGAGGTCGTCCTCGGTATCTCCCACCGGTGTGTCCAGTGTTAGGCCCCTACAATCCTTCGGACGTCACGAGTCTCATCAAAACCGAAGGTAAAATAAGGGATCTTCCTCCTATCCAGTGCTCTCACGAGGAGCTGGTAGTCCATGTGTTTCTCCTTAAAGACGTAGCAACTTTTCCTCCTAGTCATCGGGCACAACGCGACAGGGTTGGCATGATTTCCTTTAGGAAGACCAGCATACCTCGGAAGTCGTCCACAACAGGAGGAATGTGTCTCCTGGCTGGATGACTGGGCGCGCCAGTCGTCTTTAAGGGAGTGGCTTTTCCTACGCCTGGTTACTTCAGGGAACTCAGCTTCATCGACATCCGTAGAGATGTCCGATGAGCTAAGATCCGTCTCGGTTACTTCCATCCTGGACGATGAATGCACCGGAACCGGGTTCCGTCGGTTTAAAAACCTTCTTCCGATTCGGAGCAGGAGCTGTTGGATGGCTGTGTGGCTACAGCCAGACGTTTAGACTTGCCATTATCGCTCTTGTCGAGCTTTCGGCGTAGCTTTTTGCTGCGGCAGTCAAGGTTAGCTCCGTGACTGCAGGGTGGGAAACACCAGTGCTGGTGCTTGGTTGTGCATCCATATCAGGATGCTTGGCTGATGATGTTGGTGGGGAAGGATTGTTCGAGGTGGGCATATTGCGCTGTACCGAAGTGCAGTGCGCAGCTAACCTAGGCTTTGTACTTACCAGTCAGCACAAGTTGCAATATGCGTAAAGCAAAGACGGCCGGACAAAAGGGCGCATTAAATCCGCCGTACAGGTGTTGGCTGTGGCCTTGTGCTTCACCTAGCTGCTTAGTTGATATCCAGATCATGGATGATGATGTTTTTTCCACGGCCCGTCTTGTGGTCGCACACTGGTTGAACCGAAGTTCCAATAGTAAACCAACCACAGCACATCAACAAGTGCCTCAGGCTGTCCCGTCTACCGATACATCTGACAACCAGGACCTTCCCTCCGTTCGTTCACAACGAACGACATCAATATTCCTCCGTTATCCTTACAAGGCACGTGAGATAACTAACCTACTAAACACAGCACATCCTGACATAATATACATAATCGGGAATATGAGTGGTACCATCGCCTTTCTGCCAGCTACGCCTGATTATCACAGGAAAATCCGCAGTATTCTTTCCGATAATACAATACAGTACCTCACCACCTTGCTACCGGAAGAAAAACTCCTGTATGTCACCATGAAGGACCTGCCTATGCACATCACAGAGGCAGATTTCACCAGCAGACTTCAGGAATTAGGCTATCCAATTGAAAGAGTGGGTCAGCTTCGTGCCAACCGTAACCGACCACCACAGCTGCTCCGTAACTTCAGGGTTGCGCCACGCAAGGAGGGAAACGCCTCCAGTATCTACAAGGAGCGACGTATGTTCAACGCGGTCATTCGCGTTGAATCATACCGCCCCCCCAGCCAGACCACTTCAGTGCACCAGCTGCCAGCAGTTCACCCACACCCCTGCTGGCTGTAGATTAGAACCAGTTTACTCCTATTGTGGAGAATCTGGTCACAAACGACAAGATTGCCAGCTTCCTGGAGTAGAAGGATCCAAGGCAACTTGCTCCAACTGTGGCGGCCCACATTCATGCCGCTACGCTAAGTGCCCAGTCTGGCAGGAGGCACGAGTGGAAATGCTACACAACAAAAACGGTCAGCAAACCAGATTTGACGCTGCACCAAAGGTGCCAACCCAATGGGCCTTCCTAAGGAAGCCTTCAAGGGTACCAGGTACCCAGGCCTGCCATCTGTCATCAGAATTCAGCATTCATCTTATGCTCAGGCGCTGAAAACTAATCAACAGAACACCCCACAACAGCAAATGGACAGTCTCCCGGCTAAGCCCCAGAGAGCCGGAAACAACGCTCCATACTATGCAAATGGGATGGAATCCGATCAGATGAGGCCTCCCAAACAGCAGTCTAAGTTGGGGAGCAACTTAGATGAATCTGGAAGTGCTAGACCAACCGCTCAGAAGGAGAATATGTAGCGTTCACGTCCCTCCAACAGTGGATTGCGGCAACCAGCCCAGTAGCCCCTGCCGGTCCATATCCTGCCCACCACAAATATCCCAAAACAATCCCTACCAAAACCCACCATTCCAGATTCTCAATTTCTAAACCTTATGAGCAGAATCCCCATCAATCACCAACCCGACTTGACTACAGTCCTAGCTGAAGATCTGGCACAACGACCTGAAAACATACCACCTGAAACCATCTTAGTCCACACGGTTTTCATCTTCATGGGACGCTATGGCAGACAGGAATAATAGGATAGCAGACCTACTTGGTCTAAAAATACGTTCCTGAAATGCCAATGGTATCCGGAACAAGTTAGGTGAAGTGTCAAACTTCAAAGCAGTGAACCAAGTGCAGATTCTTCTGGTGCAAGACACTCGCCTTTCTAGTACTCAAATGGCTTCCATCCCTAGCATGCTCTGCCATCGTACTGATCGGGCAGATGGTTACGGTGGTACAGCCATCTACTGTCCGGCCGTTCTATCTCCGGCTCTGACATTTCTCGAGAGGGGGAAGCAGGCTGTTGCCAGTTCTTTAGTGGGAATTTCAAGCAGAGGAACAATGCGTATTTTAAATATTTCATGTATTTGCATATTTCACGAACCAGTAACCATATTATTATAATAGCGATAATAATAGGACTTACGAACACTAAACATTGGAATTCACGCACGAAAAATATACCAAGTAAAGTTCACGAGCGCAAGCCGCTATTAGGCCACGTGGCTCAAACAAATTTAAGCTGGCAACACGGTGTTGGGTTCGGGAGCCACGCCTACCAGCGACAATGCTGATTGGCGCTAGCAGACAGTTTTAACTTCCTGACCACGACACCGGATGTAGAGACTCCCAGTACTACCAACAGATGCAGTTAGTGTGTGTGTGTGTGTGTGTGTGTGTGTGTGTGTGTGTGTGTGTGAAAGGTGTGAACGAAATATTCGAATAGAGTGGTGTTGTGATAAATATCTTGCATTATGATGAAACTGTAAATTGTATTTCAGTGTTTTAAAGTTAATATAGTCCTATATTTTCATTCTAAAGATAATTTTTGGGATATGTTTTCAATTGCTCATTACTGTATGTTGGTACTATTAGGTTTCCCCTTCCACCTCTTACAGTCCCAAAACGTCAGAGCCGGAGATACAACGGCCGGACAGTATGTATACCGCACTATAGAGCATCATCGTTTACATCTGGCAGCCACAACAACACTTGAAGCAACTGGTAAACAGCTGACCACCAATAGAGGGCTCCTGAATATCTTCTCCCTCTACATTCCGCCTGGCAGACCTGTATCGCACCGCAATCTGGACACAGTCTTCTCTGCAGGAACACAAACCATAGACATGGGTGACTTAAGCGCCAAAAGTCCGCGGTGGAACTCCACAGTCAGGACACACAGAGGCATGGTGCTGGAACGCTACTTGGAACGGCGCAATCTCGTTGTGCTTGCTCCTTCATCACCAACCATAACATACGGGGATCGGAAACCACCTGACTGGTTGGATATTGCTATCCTCTAGCACTTTCCTGGTCACCCGAAAATCCTTACCGTCTCACAACTCTCCTCAGACCACTACCCCATTCTTTTGCTCTATCCAGCCCGGGCAACAGCCAAAGCCCCGCCAAACTTTCCGAACCCTCGTCTAACCAACTGGAGTAAGTACACGGAGATAGTGGCAACAAGATCAGCAAAGGTTACACCATTTAACGGCGTAGATGAAGCCGATAACCTAGCTATTACCACCACCTCTACAATGGCACAAGCAATGGTTGAAGCCATGCCACCACGGCGCAAATTCTGCAGTGCACAGAAACCACTTCCCTCACAGCTGCGGAAGTTAATAGCCGAAAAGAATAAAGCTAGGCGTCGAATTCAACTCACGCGAAATCCCTTACATAAAAGGGAGTGGAATAGACTGCAACACTTAGTCAAATTATAGCTTGCTGACTTCCGAAATGATGAGTGGGAACGCCGACTATGTGCTCTGGATCCCCAGTACTCATCACTTTGACGTATATCCAAGGCGCTGCTGCGCATACCTTCTTCTCATCCACCTCTGACTGATGGCAAAAGAACTACACGGTCGACGAGAGAAAAAATGGATTTAATGGCTGAATATCTAGCCTTCACTTTTCATCCAGCAGATTCTCAAGACCAAGAGCTCTCTGAAGAAATAGTGTCACGTGTTGAAGCTTTTCTTTCCACACCTTTTAATGTGGATGAAGCGCACTTGACAACAGTTGCAGAAGTGCGGAGTATTGTGGCTAAAGTGAGTCCCTTTAAAGCAGCAGGGTTTGATAACTTGCCGTAGGCTGATTTCAAAGTACTACCGGCAGCATGGTTAACACGGTTAGTTTACCTATTTAACGGTACTGCTATTGGCTCATTTCCCATCTTCGTGGAAACACGCTAGGATTATCACCCTTCCTAAGCCAGGAAAGGACCCCAGCACATCAGTAGCCACCGGCGCATCAGTCGGCTGCCAGCAATGAGTAAAATCTTCGAGAAGGTGCTACAGGGCCACCTTCAACATCTGCCGGATCAGCACAGTGTACTACGACCCGAGCAATTTGGTTTCCGACGTCAGTACTCGACATCTCACCTGTTACTTCGCCTCGTGGACGATGTTATACGTGGGTTCAGCAACCCGTACTACGTTACAGCACTATTTCTTGACATATCTCAAGCATTTGACTCGGTATGGCATGACGGCCTCATCCATCGACCCATCCATTACAATATCCCAACATACCTAATACACCTCATCAATACCCACCTCGAAAACCGTTCCTGTCGTTGCCAGGGACGAAATCCATTCTCAGCCCTATGGTATCCATGCTGGGGTACCTCAAGGCAGTGTCCTTAGTCCCCTATTATTCTTCACCTCGACAAACACCCTAGCTACCCTAATAGGCTGTAACCTTTACCTATTCGCTGATGATACCGCATTAACTGTCACATCTAAGAGCCATGTTAACGCAGTAAACAAGGTAGAGCGTTACGCTGATATGCTATCTGCCTGGTTCATCACTTGGCGCCTGCAACTAAATCTCAGGCAGTCACATTCACCCGCCGCATTCTGCAAGGTGTACCCAATCTCCGCCTGGCTGCAGAAGAAGTACAATGGTCCACGGAGGTTACGTACCTCGGAATAACCCTGGATTGGCGTCTGTCGTGGAAACAACACAAAAGCACTGTGATAAACAAAGGGTCCAGAAGAATGGCATGCTGTATCCTATGTATAATAGGAAATCGACAATGAGCCTGCACAAAAAATTGCTCATTTACAAGCAAATACTCCGCCCTGCACTAAACTAAGCTTGCACAGTCTGGGGAGCTGCAGCAAAATCCCATCTGCACAAACTTCAAGTCCTTCAAAACCGCTACCTTTAGATAGCAACCGCTTCCGATTGGTACATCACTAACGATAATATCCATGCAAACCTTTCCTTCCCAAAAATCACAGACTACATCCGTACCCTATCCCATGGTTTTTATAACAAACTCCCTTCCAGTTTCAGTTATCTTATCCGCGGTCTGGGGGAATATGACCTCGACTCCGGTGAAACCTACAAGCGACCCAGACCAGTGCCAGCCCCACCATAGACCTCTACACAATATATTCGAACTATCCATTACACTTCCAATCCCTAACAACCTAATTAAAAAACTATTATAACCTTTGCAGCACCATTAACCCACCATCATATTAAAACTCACCACCCTGCCAGTAAGGAACAAGGTCCCGAAATGGCAAAATGCCGAAGGCCCCTTCTCTGAGGAGGAGGTTCAACATTCAACGACTATTGGCTGCTGCCAATAGTACTTGAAGCAACCTTCCAGCCTAATACCGTTCCATCAGATCCCGCTTTTTTGGCTGAAACGGAAACAATAATAGACAAATTGGACCACACCCAAACACACAATACCCATCTCGGTAGCGTAGATGGTAGCGAGTCTGTCTCAGGTTCAAGACGTCCCGAGTTCGAATCTCGGTCAGGGTGAGTTACCTGGATATGATTTTTCCGGGGTTTTCCCTTATCCTGTAAGTCGAATGTCGGGTAACTCTAAGCTCTTTGGACCCTAGGCTCATTTGAGCATCATTTCACCCACTTCATTCATCGTCCGATATCCGATATGACTTAACGTTGGAGGACGTAAATTACAAATAAAAACACACACACGCAATAAAAAGCGTAGAACAAACGCGGGAGACCACACTGCAGCTCCTCTGACTTGCTGAATCAATTACTGAACATTTCAACACTAATCGATCAAGAGACCTCTTCTCACTAGACATTTGAAGGGACTTTGACCGATTCTGGCTCTCTGGATTACTCCGAAAACTTATAACACTAGGGTTCGCAGACTCCATAGTAGCTATCATCAAGGACTATCTCTCTGACAGGACTTTCTGAACCACCATCGAAAACTAAACCTCCTCATTAAGCCCCGCTAGGGTAGGAGTACTCCACGGTAGCTTAGTGGGACCAGTCCTATTTAATTTATACATCAACGATATCCCGAAAACAGTGAGAGGTACTTATACGCCAATGACACAGCACTAGCCACATAATCGGCCACACTCAGAATAATAGTCAAAAGACTACGTAATGCAGTGAATAACCTAGAGCCACGACTTACAAAATTGCACATAAAAGTAAACCCGCGAAAAAGCCAAGCAATAATATTTACTAAGCGAACCAAGCATCGCTGCAACAAACATGGTCTAATGCCACTAACATTCCTGAACAATGAAATCCATTGGAAAGACACAATTACCTACTTAGGTGAAACAATGGATCAGGACCTCACGTGGAAACAACACATTAACACAGTAAGAGCCAAAGAAAATGCCCAATTAAATAAACTGTACCCAATTATTAATACTAACATCTCACTAAAACTAGAAATGGGAAAAACACTTATTAGACCCATCCTTACATACGCTGCCCCCGTAAGGGGACGTGCAGCCAAGACGCATATTAACACATTACAAACAATGCAAAATAGGATACTTCATACCATCACGAGGCTACCAGCACTCGCACCGGAACACCAACTCCACGAGGAGTTTAAAATAAATTCCTTCAAGCAATTTATTAAAAGACTTGGCTTCAATTTACTCGAGAAGAAGAATAGAAACCACAACCAGCTAATACGGGCACTGGGAGGATACGAAACACAGGACAAACACGCAATACCACTCTCGTTTTGAAAGAACAATGAATATCGGGGAGCCAGAGGTAGACATACAACAATATCTATACAAAATAAATAAATAAGTGATTAAGTGAGTGAGTAGGTCAATAAGTAAGTGAGTAAGTGAGTGAGTCAGTCAATCAGTCAATAAATAGGTAGGTGGGTAGGGAGGGTGGGCGAGCGGGCAGGCAGGCAGGCGGGTGGGTGGGTGGATTGGGTAGGTAAGGTAAGGTAGGTAGGTAAAGTAAGTAAAACCTGAAAATCTACATCCCGGTACCTAATTTCTAATACCAGGACATGATTTCCAAATTCTTATTTATTAAAACCAAAAAAATTATAAAACTCTACAATTACATTACAGAATTTTTTGGATACTAAATTGTAAAAAGCAAACTAAAATAATATAAATACAAATACAAGAATACGGGTATCCGGTACTATACATGCTGGTGACCAATACATAAAAATACTTCAATGAACTCATTTTTATAACTCTAAATTTAAACCAAAATCATTATATAAATCAAAATTTAAAAATTTCTTAGTTTCAAAAACCAATACCAGGCAAACAAAATTTATAAAATCGTATATATTCTTTAACACTTTAAATGCATTCACTCATAATATATTACTATACATATTATAATATTCTTACGCATCAATTAAATCCAATGTTTAAAAACATATATAATTATATGTAATTTAAAAAATTACACAAAAAAAAACAAAAAAAAACATATTAAATATTTAACTAATCAACTATAACAATACCATAATTTCTTCAACTTCTTCATACATATTACAAAAATAAGTAACATAACTACATACATTATACGTTCACAAATTCATATCATTACAAATCTCTTCCACTACACACTATAAATTTCTAAATCACTTAAAAAATCACACCTAGAGTTTTCAAATGTTATTCTAAATAACCTTTACAAGATAAATTAACCAAAACATAAACTACAAATTTTTATAATAAGTCTTACATATAAATAAATCAAAATATCCAAAATTTAACAATTTCTAATAATTTTCAATCACAGAAACAAAACTTTCAATCAACTCAATAATCATATTTACTATATAATAAGATTATTATTATATATCTAGACAGACTCGTTAGCTATACAGATGTTTTACATCACTGATCTGGGTTAACACACACACACACACACACACACACACACACACACACACACACACACACACACACACACACACACACACACACACACACACACCTCCCACAGCCCTCAAGTCCTTTTGCCTACTTAAGGCTAAGGTGGTCCCGGAATGAGAAGGCCCCCGTGAATGGCACACACTCGCACCTGCAATTGTATAGGCAGACCGCCCGCCAAGAGCCTGAGGTCGCTCCCAATGGCGGCAATTTGCTAGTCCACGGAAGATCGCAGTGACGAGACGTCTGTCCTCATCAGCTCCTCGCTGCAGAATCCCGAAGTCCGTTTTTAGGTGTGGCCCCTTCCTCCGTCACATCCGGTGGCGATCACCCAAAAGGTATCTACGTCGCCTCCCCTACCATGCACTAAGCTACACTAAAGTGACGGATAGAAAAGTGGTAATTGTGTTCAGTACTGGCCACGCCGTGGCTCAGTGGTTTGACCGTTTGGCTCTCACCAAGGCGGCCCGGGTTCGATCCCAGGCGACCGCAAAGTGAGATTTTTGGTGGACAACACGGCGCTGGGGCGGGTTTTCTCCGGGATCTCCTGTTTCCCCCGCCATCTCATTCCACCGGTGCTCCATCTTCATCTCATGTATCATCCGTGTCACCGCCTGCGGTGCCGTATGTAATAAAAGCGGGCGTTAAATACTACACTACACATGTTCGGTACCGCCGAAGCAACCCGAATGTTAGTGGGTCATTACTAAAAGGCGTCGGCATACAAGAGAGCATGCGGACAGAGTGGGGAATTATGTACTGGCCTTGACCGAGAACCTGATTAGGGACCTATAGTTAGTGGAGGTTTTTTATGCTCATGCAGACGAGCTAGGTTGAGGTGTCATGCTATAAGAAATATAAATTGTAGTACCTTACCTTTATTGAGGCTTCAGCAGGAGAGGGAGCTGGGTGTAAAGATGTTCCTCGACGTGCTGCCGTTGGTCCTGAAACAAAGTGGTTGGGGAAGGAGAGGAATGTACATGGGGATAGTAAATAAATAAATTGAAAAATAATTTCTTATATACATTTTTCTCTATTTTTGTATTTATTATTATTTTATTCTTCTTACAGTTTATTTAACTTTGTCGCTTTTTAAAATATTTATTTTATTTTATTTGCACAACACATTTACATATCAGCTAACTACTGCACAAAATCCACTCGAGTTCCTTGAAGTCGCCTGGTCGTCGTCAGTTGGGGTTGTCCCTCGTCCCCGGGCCGCCCAGGGAGAAGACTGACATCCTCCCCTGGTCTTCCGGACAGCTGCTCCACGTGCCGACTTATGGTGGGACTAGATAGTGGAGGTAGTCAATAACAATGGCGTTAGTGTCTGTGGCGTGTCGATTTAGTGGTATGCTTCTGTCAAACAGCGATAGTGGTCTCTTATATTTGTCTATGTCTGTGGTGTATTTACCTATGTTGCTGATGGCTGAGTTGTGATGATTATGTGCCATTTTATACATGTTATTCGCAAGGTTTTTGATAAAGTACTCAATCGAGTGCACACTTAGTGGGACTGCTCACGGGACCCTTGCGGCTCTTCTAAGGCATTTGTTTTGGACTAGTTGCAGTTTCGCTATGTGGGTCTTGGCACAGTGTTCCCACGCTGGGGCTACATAAGGCACGATCTACCTAATTAAAATTCTGCAAAGGTGAGCTTGGAATCCAAAACGATTCCGAGGTATTTCGCCTGGTTCCTCCAAGTCATTGTCTCTCCGTGGAGTCTCAATGTTAAGGACCTATTTGTGTGTTTTATGCGCTTTGAATAAGACTGCCTGCGTTTTGGGGGTATTTGCTTTAATTCTCCATTTGGAAAACCAGGGTTCCATTCCTGAAAGAGAGGTTTGCAGTCTGCGGCAAACGACCTACGGTTTCCATGATTGCGTCAATATGGCGGTGTCATCTGCGTAGATTGACAGCTGGTTGTTGGTATTCTTTGGCATATCGTTAATATACAGATTGAAGAGGGACGGGCCCAGCAGACTTCCTTGTGGGACCCCGGTTTCTATTCTACGCGGCTCTGTACGCTGTTCCCTAATGGCGACTGTCAGTGACCTTCCAGTGAGGTAATAGACAGCTAGTCTAAGCCTTGTGTCGTTCAATTTAAGGTCTTTGAGCTTCCTTTTTAGTCCTGCGCGGTGAACTGTGTCGAAGGCCCGCTCTACATCGAGAAATACCACGCCGTTGGACCTTCGGTCATTGCAACTTCTCGTAATATATTCTATAGTTCTTGTTAGCTGTAGTGTCGTGGAGTCCTTCTCGCGGAATCCAAATTGTTCGCGTATCAGTATTTGGTGTTTTTTGATATGGGAGACTACTCTCTTTAGTGTGGCCTTTTCTGCAAGTTTGCTAATTGTGTTAAGCAGGCTTATGGGTCCTGTAATTTTTGGGGTCTGCTCGGTCTTTTCCCGGCTTTGGGAACATCAGCACGTTGGCTTGCTTCTAACATTGGAGGAAGTACCCATTTTCAAGGCAGAAGTTACATATCTGGGTGATGGTTTGAAGCGCTTTGGGGGTGAGATGCGTGAGTACCAAATTTGGTATTTGGTCTGGCCCGGATGCTTTCTGAATATTTAAGTGGTTGATTATCCACCTTAGCTCCCATGGGTTTGTCCTTCTGCATTTATCGTGTGCTGGTTTTTTGAGCGTAGTTCTCATGTCCTGCTCTAAATGATGATAGAAACTCTGGTCCGAGTGACCACGGTTGGGTGCGCATACTTTCTGTAAGTTGTTCGCCAGTATCTTTGCCTTGTCGGTATTGCTCCCGGCGTAGTGACTCCTGTCTTCGTCCATTAGCAGGGTAGATATGTTTATCGGTTGACGTTTTAGAGCGCTTACCATATGCCATACTCTGGCGTTGCCCGGTTGTAGTGCTGTAAGTGTTTGGTCTCATTGTTGTTGAGCCTGGGAGTTTATTTTGGTCTTTATGGCGCTATTTAAGGTTGTCATATTTACTTCGTGTACCAGATTACGCGTGCGTTGCCATCTTTCGTGATCTCTTTCGTGTATTAAGGCGAGTACGTCTGGCGGGTAGGTTAAGACATGCTTTGGTGGGGTTTTGATTGACACTACCGCTTTTATTGCCGTCTGAATGGCCTTTTCTAGAAGTACTGCGGCTTGGTCAACTGCTGTTTGACTTTCCAATATCACAGGTTGCGTTAGCTCTCTGTCAAGAGTGTCTGAGAACAGGATCCAGTTAGCTCGATTATAGTTGAATCTGATCGGCGGGGGTATGAACTTTGGTGGCACGGAGATGTGAATTTGGACTGCATGGTGATCGGATGCAAGGGCATCTATTACATTAATGCTGTAGTTGAAAGTTATGTTTTTGATTAGGACGATACTTAGAGTTGATGGTGCATGGTGTGCCTGTTGTGCAATGTACAGTGCGGACGATGGTTCTGTGCCAGTGGAGACCGTATGCGCAGTCGTTTAGAATCCAGTTGCTGAGCCTACACTCTCGGTCATGTGCAGTACACTGAAATGGCCGATATCGTGGAGAGGTTTGACTGGGTAACTTCTAAAGCTTCGGTGCCTTCACGTTAAGATTTTAAAGTTTTAGAAATTGTGATTCTTAATCTCACTGCTGATTAGCGTTTTGTCTGTGTGTACGTATGTGTGCTTTTATCTGTTTTCTTATTCAGATTAAAATGCCTCCAATTCAAAGCAAACTTGTTGGAAAAACACTTCACAGCCAAACCGCTAAGTTATTAATGTCAATCTATTCTGAAACTGGAAGCAATTTCTGGCCATATACTAATAAAATGCAAGGGAGGGTGAGTACAGCAACAAAAATATCTGAGAGAAAATTTCGTAAAATAATTAAAGGGGAGAAATGTGAGGAACAAGTGACCTCCTTTGAAACACCTGGAAAGTACATCGTGTACCAGAAACAATCCCTGTCATTGATGACTTTGATAGGTGTGTAATTTGCCAAACAATTTATAATTTGTATATTTACGAGAAAACTGCACCCACTGTCAAAATTTGGGACTCCTGAATCATCAAGATTCCATTAACTTTAAAGGGGGAGCGCTAGTTCAAAGACTATCTTATGTGGCCTAGATTTCAAGTGGAAGAAGACAAGGACCAACAGTCTTGTTATAGGAAAGGATATGAGAAATTCGGCGTGTCTTAGAGACGAAGGAAGGTCGGTTATCAGTGAAGACGAAACATATTGTCGCGTACCCGATCGCGATAGCGCGGCTTGTGCACACAAAGGAACTGATATGCAACACGGAGATAAAGAGTATGCCGGAAAAAATAAATATAGCGCGGAGATAAAAGACTTGCCTGCACAGACAAAGTTTCCCGTCTAGAAAATTCGAGTTTCGTTTGGTGACAGAACATTCCATTTCTTGATTGTTACATAACAGTCTCGAATTATCAATGAGATATTTAAGGCAGCGACGACTCGCCAAGAGTCAGTCGTAAAAGGCAGTAAACAGTTGTAAAGTGTTGTAACGAGAGTTGATGTTGTAAACACATGCAATCAGAACGCTGTTTGCTGTGGTCATCGATCTTGGTAGATTGTGATTGTGTATGTGACGTAATTCTACTTCTCTTGGAATTGAACAGAGTGTATTTCTACGGAAATAAAGAACATTTAGAATTTCTGCAAATTGGATTTTTAATTCTACGAACCCACAAAGTCACAATATCTTCATACGAGAATCAGCTAACTCACCTCCATGCGCTACAAGCCACAAAGGCATGACCCCAGATTTTTATTTTCCTGTAAATTAAAACATTTGTGAAAGCAAAGAAGTAAAATAGTAAAGAAGATCTGTTGTTTTTCAGTGGCTAAGATAAGCCAGCGCTCATATATCTTAAGGTATGCGTTTTAGTAAAGACGCTACACATTAATAGTATTCACACGATGGCTACACAGGATAGCATTCGAAAGAAAATGAAGGAATCCATACAAAAAAGATAATAAAATATGGGGTATGGTGAGTGAAATGAATAAACAGAATGGGGTGAAAAATGAGATAACATCACAGGAATGGCTGAAGTACTTTAGAGACCTAATTGCAGAAAGGGATTGGATAAATAGTGATAATATACAGTTGGGCAATCTGAGGATAGACGATTAGATATTAGACAGAGAAATTACTCAAATTGAAGTTTTTCAACAAATAAGAAGCTTAAAGGGTGGTAAAGCAGTGGGCATGGATGGAATCTCAGGGGAGTTGTGGAAGAGATATGGGAAACACCAAGTAGATTAAAGAATATAACTAATTTATTTAATAAGATGAAAGATAGTAGGAAATTACCTGACTGCTGAAAAACAAGTGTGATTGTACCAATATTTAAAGAAAAGGGGAGTGTGAATAGGCCAGAGAATTACAGGTGGATAAGCTTACTATCTATAATTGGAAAAATGTATACGGGTATACTAGTGGGCAGACTAATGGATTGGGTGGAAAGGGAAAATAAAATATGGGATTTTCAATCGGGATTTAGGAGAAAAAGACATAATAAAGATAATGTATTTATATTCAAGACGTTAATTGATAAATATTTGAGCAGCAAAAGGGGCAGGTTGTATATGTTTTCTGTGGATTTCAAGAAAGCGTTGGATAGGATAAACAGGGAGGCTTTAAAATGGAAATTAAGAAGAAAAGGGGTGAGTGAGAAGTTTATAAACGAAATTGATAAAATTTATAGGTGCAAATTGAGTCCTATACTATTGAATTTATTTATAGATGACGTAATAGAGAGGGTTAAGGAAAGCAATGCACATTGCCCAATAATAATGAACAAAGAGATCCCTGGTTTATTGTATGCGGATGATTTAACGGTAGGAGCAATTTTCGTAATAGGTCTACAAAAATCAATCGAGGCCATCCATAGGTTTTGCGTTGACTGGGGACTAAGAATAAACAGCAAAACATTAAAAATAATGGTATTTAAAAGAGGATCAATACTTAGGAAAGGAGAGGAATGGTTCATAGGAGATCAAAAGGTAGAAGTGGTAAACGAGTATGACTAATTAGGTGTAAGGATGTGTAGCAGTGGAGGATGGGCTGCACAAGCCAGAAAAGTGATAGCTAATGGCAGGGGTAAGAATATGTAAACATAAACTGGAGATGTCCGTTAGATGGTTAGAAAGAATGTATGAAGCGGTCGTCGAAGCCAGAACAATGTATGCAGTGGAGGTATGGGGCACATCAGAGATAGAAACACAATTAGACCAGATGTATGCATTGTTTTGCAAAGAATTAGTGGGGCTGCCAAAATCGGCACCAAGAGAGGTGGCATTACTAGACTTAGGTTATACAAAAAGGAGGGGAATAATAATAGAGAGACTAATAATAGAGAGAATATTGAAATTCTGGTATAAGTGTATTAAAGGACAGAAAGGGGTATTATGGAATCTGTGCATGAAGCAACAGAAAAGCATCAAAATACAAATAGTTGGTGGGCGGAATTGGAAAGAATTATATTAAAGATAGGCATGGGAGATCTATGGAGAGCAGAGGAGACAAATTATAGCGGTTTTTGGAAGGAAGTGAGAACTATACTACAAGACATAAATAGGCAAGAGATATGGGAAAGTATAGAAGAAAAGAAATCTTTGAAATGTTATAAGCAATTAAAGACAGAATGGGGCAGGGAAAAATATATAGATCAACGTGGCAAAACTGGAAGAGAAGGCATAGCATGGATGAGAGTAGGAATATTATACTTAAAAGAGTTGACAAGTCATCAGGTAGGAATATGTGAATTTTGTGGAGATGAAGAAAGCACTGTTCATTACCTAATAGAATGTAAGGAGCTAACAAATTACAGGAGAAAAATATGGGATAAGAAATGGGACAGTGTAAGTAAAGAAGTATTGGCGATACGCATGCTAACGGGGATGGAAGAAAAGAAAAACAAATGTATAGGATATTTCTTATGTAGGATAAGAGAAAAGTGGATTAGGATAAAAGAATAAAAGGTCAAGAAGAAATGGCAGCAAGCTGCTCAGGAAAACCAAAGGCTTATGGCCAGGGGACCTGAGTCAGCAAGTAAATCAATTTCATGTATTATGTCAGCAATTTCATGTATTTGTACAGGAGGTATAATACAGCATGTACTATGTTAAAGACGAGTCATTGAAATATGGCCTTGCTGCATTGTCTTCCATCTTCTAGCGCTAGTAGAAGATGCAAGTGACGCTTGGTCATAGACTCTCTCCAGTGGGCGAAGAAAGTAGGTCACCGGCAAAGAACTATCATCGCTACTGTACGTTTGCTCCCCGGGGTGGTCTATGATGTATGTGTGGTTGATCATGTGTGTAGAGGCTGTTGCCTTCAGCATTTGCATTTGGACAGCCCCAGGTTGAGTGCTTTGCGTTCAGTCGCCAGCGGCTATTACAGTGGTGCCAAGGTTTAGTATTACATCTATGTCCGGTGTTATAAGCTTATTTGGGGAGCAGCAAATGCTAGCTGGTATTACTTTGCTGTTAAGTAAGTGTAGTGTGATTGCGGTTGATTCCATTGCATTTAGGCCAGGCCGTGGCTCAGTGGTTAGACCGCTTGGCTCTCACCAAGGCGGCCCGGGTTCGATCCCAGGCGACCGCAAAGTGAGATTTTTGGTGGACAACACGGCGCTGGGGCGGGTTTTCTCCGGGACCTCCAGTTTCCCCCGCCATCTCATTCCACCAGTGCTCCATCTTCATCATGTATCATCAGTGTCACCGCCTGCGGTGCCGTATGTAGTAAAAGCGGGCGTTAAACACTACACATTTCATTTTCCATTGCATTTAGGGGGAATGTGTATATGATCGTGTTAGAGGTTTTCCTAGACCACTATCGCTGTGCATCCATGGGACTTCCCGTCTGGTCTGTCGTTTCTATAAATATTGTACCCCGGAATTCGAAAGCGGCTTTTCGTGTAAGGAAGGTTTCGTAGTAGAGCAATTGTAATGTGGTGTTGGTAGAGGTATTGTTTGAGTTCATGCTTCTGGCCCCCCTTATATTCCAGTAGAGTATTTTGTGCGCGGTTGTTGATAGGTTATCTTGTGGGTGTGCCATTGTTATTGAGGGCGTTGGAGGGAGAGGTGAACGCAGGCTGCGTGGTTTCCCTGGCTGGTTCATCGTCTGCTTCTGTTTCCGCGAGGTTGTTGATTCCATGTTTCGCCATCTATTGACAGGGCGTCTTCCCCTTCAGGCGTTTTACAGAAGTGAAGTGGTCTGATGTGTTTATGTTTCTCAATGAGATTGCCATTGAGACCTCGGATGGCGTCGTCTTTCATTTTTGGGCAAGTACTTTTCTGGGCAGTGGAATATCTTCTTCAGTCCCTGCTGGCATGGCATTTTCTTGCCTCTGTGAACGAGAATCTCTGTTGTTGCTTGGGCGATGCGGCTCCCGATCTAATGGGTTTGGGGCTGGACGCTGTTGTCTGTGTTGAAGATCTTGTTGTGTGCGTGGTTCCTGCCGCTTATGTGTTTGGCACTGGCCTCTGTGAATATGTGATACAGGCCGCAGGCGTGGAGCCTCTGGTAACGGCGGCGTAGCTTCCGCGTTGTTGGGACACCAGCCCCCATGAGCTTATGAGTTGGTGCCTTGCCATTTCTGGGCGCCTGTTTGGGTAGGCTAAACGTAAGAAAATGGGGTAACCCCTCTATCGCGCTTGTGTTCTGCTGAGTTGCAGAAAGCGCATCTCCTACGGTTGCTCTGGAAGGTGCTATTGTGATGTGGACCCGTACAGATGTAACATACTTGTCGTGCTTGGCAATTCTTGGTGAGATGGCAGAATCTCATATACCTCCCGCTCTGTGGGGGTCCATTTGGCGCTCGGTAGTTTTCAACCTGGATCTTGCAGTGAAACATATCTCCTATTTGTTTTATGGCATCCGAGCTTTCCATGTTGGGTTGTTCAACCAGGAATATTGGTAGATGTGCCCTAGTCCTTAGGGAGAACAGTTTACTCACTTTTATGTGCTCCAGCCCTAGGGCCTCAAGCTCCTGTTTAAGCTCTTCGGGTTGAACACTGGGGCACAGTCCTTTAATAACTACCCGGAAGGTTCGTTGTTGCAGTGGTTCAGTGATATGGAACGGCACGCTACGATTTTTGCAGAAGCTGGCAAAGTTATTGTAGTCTGCTAGCGTGCCGACTGAAAACAGTGGTAATGGTCGCTGTATGTAGCTTTATATTGTTTTGGTCTGTATGTTGTGTCAAACTCCCTGGTTATGGAGGCCAGAATTCTTGGGCAGTAGTCTGCCACATATATTTTTGGGATGTTTCTTCTTTCCTCATTGAGGTAGACTCTGGTATTTCGTTAGGCAATGTCTGGCCTCTCTGGTGCTCCTCTGCTCACCCTGTGGTCCCTGGTCATCACTGATATCCTTAGAGAGGTGGCCTCTAGCGTCTCCCTGGTCGACATCCGGTCTCGGTCATCACTGCTTTCACGGGTGAGGTAAGCTCCGTCCTCACTGGTGCCTTCCATGGGGATTCCTTGGCCAGCAGCTTATTGGCTGGTTTGGCCGGTCACCGCGTCCGGTGCCGCAGTCACTTCCTGGGCAGGAGGGGGTGTTGAGTTCTTTTCCTTCCTTCTGGTTTTGGTTCCTCTCCTTTCGGTTATCTCTACATTGGGGGTAGAGGAGATG
Organism: Mantis religiosa; assembly: GCA_030765055.1. NCBI lineage: Eukaryota > Metazoa > Arthropoda > Insecta > Mantodea > Mantidae > Mantis > Mantis religiosa. The sequence goes on from CM060947.1 coordinate 191,167,695, forward strand.
TCGGATGCTGGTACGGTCAAATTGCGCAGCGCGCCTCTTGTTTGTCCTACCATTGCCTGCTTTACTTATTAATCTGATAAATAGAATATAGGTTCTTTTTCTTTCTTTCTTATTTTAGGAGGCTGTGTCTCTCAGCTGCCTTAAGAAAGACTACAGAGGAGACTTAACCTGCCTCGTACCTTTGCAAAGGCCGGGGATAGGTTTGGGCCAGCTGTACGCTCTTTAATTAAGTCTGTTACCAGGCAGTTGACTTATAAGCTAATACCTAACATGAAGAACAAAGAGAAGTGGAAGAGTAAAGGTAACTTTACTCTTAGGAGCCTAAACGGGTGCTTAACGCTAGACCGAATAGAGGAAAATAGAATATAGACAGATGCAGCTAGTGAGCGCTAAAAAGCGCGGATATCAGAGGACCGAACCCGTGAAAGGCGCTTTGGTTCTTGCTATCCTACTCGTCTAACCTGCGAAGTAACTTACCGGCGACCACCTGCTCTCCCCTGTAGAAGGTAGCTCTGCTTCCTCGCAGCTCGATGTGTCCTCTTCGGCGCTCTCTGCTGGACTGCCTTGTGCCGAGGTTCGTGTATTTTTTTCGAGTGGAGGAAAAGTGCATGTTACGCACTAACCCTGGGATTGGAGTGTGGGACTCCTCTGGGGGATTGAAACACCAGCTCTACTCACTAAAAAAAAAACCTCCACCGGAGAGTATTTTTTTTTAATTTACGTCCTCCAACGTTAAGTCATATCGGACGATGAATGATGCTCAAATGATACCAGGGTCCATAGAGCTTAGAGTTACCAAACATTCGTCTTTCAGGATAAGGGAAAACCCCGTAACAATCTTATCCAGGTGACTCACCCTGACCGAGATTCGAACACGGACCTCTTAAACGTGAGGCAGACATACTACCACCACGCTACCGAGGCGGACAAACCTCCACCGGTGAGCATTCTGGTGTGATGCTGTGGCAGTACCGCCGTAAGCACCTGCGGATTCTAGGAAGAGATATATTGGCTAGGCAGAAGCCTGGACCAAGGTGAGGAAGGTGGCAGGACGTAAGCATGACCAAGGCTCTGCTTACGCCCTTGCGTATTAGGAGTGCAGGTGTAACAAGATTCTGGGTAATATGTCAGGGAGTGATTTTTTGCCTGCCTCGGTAGCGTGGTGGTAGCATGTATGCCTCACGTTCAAGAGGTCTCAAGTTCGAATCTCGGTCAGGGCGAGTTACTTGGATAAGTTTTTCCGGGGTTTTACTTTATCCTGAAAGACGAATGTCGGGTAAATCTAAGCTCTATGAACCCTGGGCTCATTTGAGCATCATTTCACCCATTCCATTCATCGTCCGATATGACTTAACGTTGGAAGGTCCTGCTTGGAAGTGAATGAGGAATTAAGGATATTGACGCATGTAGGGTCTCTGCGGTGGTTGGTGTCGACCTCTGGTGCTGGGTCCGTCGTCGTCTGGAGGGCTGCTACTTCCTGCTTGATGAGTCTCCAGAGCATAAGTATGTGTGTGTCGCGATGTCTGATTGAGAATTCATACTCACAGGGGTGATGATGATGATGATGATGATGATGATGATGATGATGTGATAAGGGCGCTCAACTACAGAGGTTATCAGCGTCACAGGGGTGAAGCCGAGATAGGAGAAATGGTACCAAGAGATTTTAGTTTGCCACCCGAAAATAGAGACGCTGGCTTACTGGATCATAAAGGCGATTGGCTGAATCAAGTTATGCTACAACTTTTAAATTTGGAGTGGTTTGATATTCTGTGGCATGGCCATCTTGAAAATTTCAGTGTGGAAGGATTGTTGTATGTTCCTATGGAAGAAAGAGCATTTGATATATCATCGCGTGGTCTTGGCTACTTACTCCAGGTAAAGAGAAATGAGAATAATCAGATATTTGTGTTTAAAATTGTCATTATTATTGGAGGTCTGCTGTGAAAACTGCATACATAATTGTTTCAGATTTCTACGACTACAAAAACTACAAAAACAAAATTCATAAAACACAAAACAAAAAGACTACTACTACCTATAATACAACAAAATTTAATGGTAACCAGCAAATCTCTACTGAACACAATACTAATATTCTTTTAAATACTTAACCAAACATTACAGATAAATTTAAATAACAAAATCTATACAAAGCTACAAAAAAAAACAACTGATAATTGCTGGAAGCCAGCAATTCTAATTTAAACTGAGAAAAATCTCAGCTAAATTTATAACATATATTTAGAAGTACTGGTAACCAGTACCTATTTTTAAAATAAACACAAGAATAATACATGTATTTGTTCTTTTCTTTTCTTATTTTAATCTTCTTAATTAAACATATAATTCAAAAAGAAATTTATATATTACATCTCTAATTTAGGTGATGATTAAATATAATTTAAACAACCACACATTCTTTTAATATTAACTATTAAGGTACTTTTTACCAAATTCTGAAACTAGGCACAATAATTCATATTTATTTTTACAAATATACACTAAGTCCATATAAATAATATAAAATTTCACTGTTTCTTTGGTCTTCTTCTTCTTTCTGCCCATTCTTATCTGCCGGTCGAAACCACATAATATTTTCCATTTAACTACTCTCGTTCCTCATCTAATAAATTCTCTTCCTCTTCTATATCTTGTCCAAATTGTTCGATTTCCTCTTCTTCTATTATTATGTTTGAGGATCCATTTGCATTAAAATTTTCTCTTATAAGTCTTTCTTTTATTCTATCTGATCTTCTTAATTCTTGTCTTTCAATTGGTAATCTTTCAGGTCTTCTTATTTCTATAATTTCTGACTCCCAAGCTTTTTTACTTACATAATTGCTTAGAAATTGTAACTATTTTAATATTTCAGAATCCCTTAATGTTTCATAAGTATAAAATCCTCCTAAAACATATCTTTCCTCTAACTGCGAAATTCCATATTTTTCACATTCAAAAGTAAAATGCTCGGGATCGCCTACTTTATTACATAAATCATTTTCAGTTTTATTAATTTTTTTCCAATATGTGTTATATGGTTCATGACACGTTGTATAATGAATGAAACCTTTAGTTGGTTGGATGAAATTTAATCTTAATCTTTCTTTTATACTTGGAAACAAATTAAAAGTTCTTCTTCCTTCTGGAATTTCATTTCACTCCCTTTGCCACTTTTTTATAAGAGAATTTTTACCTCCCATACTTTATCGGTTTTTATTCCACAAATTTTATGTACTTTATCCAAATTTCCATTTCGTATCCAATACTTTGCCCCCCTTAGCCTAATTAACAAATCAATGGGCCATATTGCCGTTGTTACCAGGAGAGCCATGGTAGATGTCGTACTGACTGCACCAGTGAGCCGTAAAATAATTTTACGCTGTGTTCTCCTCAATAATCTCCTGATTGCCACGTCATCCATCCTTTCCGCCCAAGCAGCTGCTGCATAGGTAATGATAGAGGCAAAGATGGTGTTATGATAAATTTGGCCCGCTTTCCCTATCCAGTGGGATAGGGGAAGCGGGTCTCAGTGCAGAGTTACATGCCCAGAACTTCCCGGTCAGATCCGCGGGACGCTCCCCCCAGCCGCCGGTAGCGCCGGAGAGGCGGGACATGGTGCCCGAGAGCTGACAGGCGATGGCTGCGGAGCTTTCTGCGCTGGCTGGTCTTCTTGTTTTTAGCTGCGTTTTTCTTTCCCATTCTGCGTAGATCGGCGTTGTCTCCCCCAAGGTGATCTTTGCTCCTCAGAGTGTCGAAGAAAAGTATCAAACCCCTCAAATTTCCCCTACCGAAGTCCCTGTCCACCAATCGAAGACCGACTTCCTGATTTTAATGACGAATTTTCAAAGTCTGCTTTGGCAGAAAAGTTTAATTTTCTGAAAGTCATATATATAGATGGAAGTTTAGGTAATTTAACTGTGACTTCGGAAAGCAGATTTCATAGCAAGTTAATATTGCTTCACCCAATTTCCAATAGCAAGGTCCTCTATAGCAGCAAAATCAGTACTGAAAATACTTGCAGTTCTATAGAATCAACACACGACTGCACCAGAGAAGGTGGTTGGCAAAGGCGTCTGCATTCACTACTGCATTCTGCTTCCCCCTCCGATTTTTTAAACCTTGATATACGGAAACTGCGACATTCCTGTGATCAGTATGCCAGATGTATATTCATTACACCTATTCATACTGATATATGCTGTAAAATGCCATCTCTGTCCACATATTACTTAACCGTACATAATATGCTAATGTTCAAAAGATTTCTGATAGCCTCAGAAGGTATATCTCAGCTCTTGTAGGTATATCTTGAATTTTTTGTGAACTAACTGTGAAGTTTTCTTTATTCTCAAGAATGTTTGCACAACTTGTAAATAATAGCAGATCTATGAAATCTCACCACACAAAAAATGTACGGCTTGTTAAATTACACAATTTAAAACAAATGTATTTGTTTTATGTGGAGTGAACCGTTTCAGAGATATTCCTTGTTGTTTGCATGAATCTTCTAATACTTATACTTGGAAGGCATTATTAATTTTATTTATCTCTTGGTCATACAAGGAGAGTGGAATGTCAAAGTCATCACATAACGGACAGTTTTAAAGATTATATATTACTATATTCTCCTTGCGTGGACAGTAAATTGTAAATTGTCTGGGTTGACATTAAATAGATAGAGAAATAAGTATTTATAAAAATAGTTTGTTCAAGGTAGAGAAAGTCACATGAATGCAAAACATAAGATCCTTTTAAAATCCTAAAATGCAATGTGTAACTGTAAATTAAAGGCTCATCTGCATTAATAAGAAACAGCTAGAGTAAATAGTAAGTTGTAAGAACAGTTTGCAGAGGAGTCAGTAGAGAAAGTCATGTAAATGTAACACGTCAGCCCGAAACACTGACTATCGATTAGGTTTGTACCTGCAAGCAAATACATTTGCAATGTTTCAACATGAAACATCTATAAAAATAACCTTGCATAAAAAGGTTATGTAAACGAAAATGACAATGGTTAGAAAAGTTATGTAACACATCAGCTTTTAAGTACTGTAGCTATTCGGTTGTTTCTCGCTTTGTCATCGAATTTCGAAGTCCGTATATACCAGTAAATTCTGCTTTCTACTTGTATACAACGAAATGTTAACGAAGCTATTTCTGCAAACGTTTATTTGGATTGACATTAAGCACTTACATAGAAAAACAAGCTTTTATGGGAATACTTTGTAGAAGCTATGTAAAATTAAACGATAGTAGACTTAGAAACTGATAAATTCTAAGAAGCAGATAGTTTCACTACGCAAAACGTGAATATATTATCCGCAATGGTCAGTGGCGAAGTGGGCAATGAAACACTAGAAACGCCGCTTCTCCAAGAATTTCAGGATAAAAAGAAGAAAAACAATAGAATTCAAGCCAAACGGTATTTTATTTGGGCTGGATACATATTGAAAATTTATTAACAAACATCCGCGGACAATTTTAGAGATGCGTAGACTCGAGTGACCAATTCCGCGAGCTCATTCAATACCTGCTGATTATTTTTATTTACGCATTCGTTACCGTGAATACCATGCTTCGTAGGTTTCCGGAAGCAATCGTGACTCTTCGATATTTAAAAAGTACTGACAGATTTTGTCACGAGATATCTCTGTAGCACGTGAAGAATAGTTTATTTTTATGTGGCTGTTTTAAATCCAATTATAAATATATTTCAATATTATTCGTGATAGTATTTTACATATATTGTTACTTAGTGTTTTTTTTTTTTTTTTTTTTTTTTGTAATTTACGTCTTCCAACGTTAAGTCATATCGGACGGTGAATGAAATGGGTGAAATGATGCTCAAATGAGTCCAGGGTCCATGAAGCTTAGAGTTACGCGACATTCGTCTTGAAGGATAAGGGAAAATCCCGGAAAAAATCTTATCCAGGTAACTCATCCTGACCAAGATTAACTTCAGCAAAAGATATCTTATTATAATAGGTAAGTTGTTTGGTTTAATAAGATCTATGCGTTTTCTGTAGATAAAGTAGAATTAACTGTGAGATGTCAGTATACCTTGGCCTTGACTTCACAAGACAACCGAATAGCTACACTACCAAAAAGCTGATGTGTTACATGCACTTTCCACTGTCAGTTTTACTTATAGAGCCTCTACGAACATTTTCTTGTGCAAAGTTGTTTTTCTAGAAACTTCATGTTAAAACACTGCAGATATATTTGGTTGCAGGTACAAAGCGATAGAGGATACCTAATCGATAGTCAAATGATTCGGGCTGGCGTATTACAGCTATATATCGTTCTCTGCTGAATCCTCTGCAAACCATTCTTACAACTTACTATTTATTATAGCTATTTCTTGTTAATCCAGATGGACTTTTAATGTACAATTGCACATTTCGTTCTGTTGGAATTGTTCTGTCGTTTAGTTGACCATTGTATCACACACTTCTTTGCTATCTGAATTCAAGTTCGCTTTAGAACCAAAATACAGTCGCTTTCTTGAGGGAGGAGCGAAGTTATGATCAACATGGTATCTTTTATTTTTCTCACGAATTTCCGACACAACTGATTCTAAATACTGCAAAGCATTAGATACTGTAGCTCTAACGGGAGCAGCATTTTTGCATTGAATTGTGTTGTATAGTATGTTACATGTTTCATAATACTACTGTGTCAAGAAAGTATCTGGAATTGATCATATAAAAATCTCGCATTAGTGGGGATTCGAAATTACTCTTGTCGCTAAGTTGATACATCTTTCCTCTATACCCAGGCAGAGTTTGGTTGTCATCTGTCATCTAGTGTGTTGCAAGGCGCCATTTTGTTAGTTCATCTCAAAGGTATGCTGCGATTCTGCAGTGGATTCTCCTTATCTTCTATCGACCCAAAACGTGTACTTCGAAGGGGTAACCTGAGTTTTGGAAAGAGAAAGAAGTTGGCCTTAGCCAGATTAAATGAATGCGCTGGTTGTTCGATGAGGTTTTTTGAGTTTTTGGCCAGATATTTGTTCGCGGTGCAAAATCCTTGGGCTGTCTTTCCACAAATCTGGTCTTTTTTACCGTATCTCTCAGATGCCGCATAACGCTCAGATGGTTGTCTTTGTTTACTGTCCGACCTGGCAAGAATTCCGAGTGCACGATACCACGGTAATCGAAACAAACTGTCAACATGATTTTCAATTTTGATTGAGTTTGGCGCGCCATTTTGGGTTCGGCTCAGTTGGAAGGCACCACTCGGAAGCTAGTTGACTGGTTTGCTTGTCAAACTCGTAAACTCACGTCTCATCAGTTAAAATGCGTTTCATGCATGTGGCGTCCGAGTTGGCTCATTCCAGCAAGTCTTCAGCGATTCCTACGCGATTGAGTTTTTGCAGAAAGTTCAAGTCTTTCGGAACTCAACGAGCGGCAACACGTGTCTGCCTAAACAATCGTTTAAAATGGCACGAATCGATTCATGACACACGGTAAGTGCAGCGGCAATCTCTCTCAGACCTAAAAAACTATATTCCGACACCATTTCCTTCAGTTGTATTCAGTTCAGTTAAAACTGTTGATGGCCGAACAGAGAGGCAAATCCTCCACTATATCTCGACCACTTATGAATTCACTGTACCACTCATACGCACGTATTTTGATGAATTCGATTCACCGTAAGCCCTCTGTAACATTTTCAAAGCCTCGGCACACGAAATAACATTTGCAATACAAAATTTGAGATTGATTCTTTGTTCATTATTATTATTCATTGTAAAATAGCAACACACCTTTGAGATACACCAACAAAATGGCGCTCTTGAAACAAACTAGGTGACAGATGACAATCAAACTCCGCGGGGTATAGAGGAAAGAGGTTAGCAACAACAATAATTTCGAATCCTCTCTTGTAAAAGATTTCTATATGATCAATTCCCGGTGCTTTCTCTGCAGAATGTATGAGAAAAAAATTAGAAGAAACAAAAGTTCTCGACTATTTAGTAAATTCTTCAAACCAAGAGCTTCCCTTATTGTTACATCATCCCACCGATTTTACCGCTCAATTTTCTCAAAACAATGCAATAAAGTTTGTTTCCACGAACGCTGTTCACAATCCATGATCGAAGGCTCCATCTTGTAGAAGGATATGGAATGCGTCTGTTGCAAACTGAACGCAAGAGATCACTGTGTTTTGAAGAGGAGAAAAATGTTGTGAATCCACCAATTTTGCCGCAAAATAACTTAACTGATATTATATTTTTGGTACAAGCATTTCGTATAACCAAATTTAATTGTTGAACATAGCAGTGTACATACTTGGCATATGAGAAAGAATCCTGTGAAAGTTGCAGCACCCACTTGCCTATCACTCATTACTGCGGCACCATCTAGAAGATGTGCTAGAGAGAAGAGTTTTCTTTCAATATTAAAATATTGCAACTTCTTTATCAAAACTCCACTGGGATCATTGGCTGTTCGATTGGGATCTCTTCAAAAGGAAGAAACCTTTCAACGGGTTTACAGCCTTTAATGTATCGTAAAATGGTGACCAATTGACGGCAGCAAGCTATGTCCATTGTTTCGTCAGATTGCACAGAAATAAATTGGCAGTATTTACGTCTTTCATTAATTCCTCAAAGTAACCCTAATTCACACAGTGCGGTAGTTAATTCTGTTTGCTGAATCCTGTGTTTCATTGTGACGCCTCAATGCTAGATCATGGATTATACAAAACTATTGTCACCCGAACATTGGAATTCCCGAGAGAACCAGCTGGCAGGTAGGAGCCAGACGGAAAGCATTTAGGCCACGCCTACCCATATGTCTGTGTGGCGCTCGCTGAGGGGGTGGGGAGTAAAGTATCACGAGTTACTGTACCGTATCTGTCCCCTCCCCTTGACTTCCAGATACAGCGATCTGCCTATATAAGCGATGCTTTGGACGGCCAAGGCAGTTCTTAGTCAGCTCTAGAGAGGGTTGTACGGCAAGGTGCCGAGTAGCGAGTGTTACGTAATTGTGTGTGATACGTGATCCTGCTGTGATTTGTAAGAGTACCAACTGCAATTCGGTGGATATAAAGAACTATTTGTATTTCTGCAATTTGCACTTTTAATTCTACGAACCCACAGAGTCACAACTGGTGTCAGGAAGTGGGACAAGGGCCATGGAATCGGCACTGGAAAAGATTTTGGAGATGATGAAAATGAAGGCTGAACTGACCTCGGAAATGAAGACGGCAAATGACGACATCAACGAGAAGATGGAAAAGAAGTTAGAGACGGCAAACAACAACCTGGCCGCGACAATGACCGCGAAGATGACCGAGTTGACCACGGAAATGAAAGCGGCGAATGAGACCCTCGCCGCAAAATTTTAAGAACAGTTGGCTGGGGTAAAAGAGGACGTCACAGAGTTAGGCGAGGTTAAAGGATTTGAAGGCCGACGAGCCGGGACGCGACACAACATCGGCGCGCGTCAAAACTCCGAAATACGACGGCGCGTCAACTTTTGAGGTCTTCCGCCGCCAGTTCGACACGTTGGCCAAGCATAACAAGTGGTCACCGGAGGAAGAGGCCACACAGCTAATAGCCAGCCTCCAAGGACGGGCCGTGGAAGTCCTAAACGCGGTCCAGACAGCGGTGGCTTCCAAGGATATCTGGGAGGCCCTGCAGAACCGTTTCGGGAACCACCGCCTAGAAGCAGCCTACCGCAGTCAGCTGAAGACAAGGTCGCAACAGCCAGGGGAGACGTTGCAGGAGTTCGCCCTGCCGATTGAGCAGCTAGCTAGCAAGGCCTTGGTTGACCTTCCGCCGGAGTTCGTATCCCGGGAATCCGCCCCGACATCGAGGACGAGGAGTGTCCGCTACACCGGAGACAGCAACCAGCCGAGGGACGCCGGCGAAGACCTAGTGGCCTGTGTTGGGGATATGGACAGCCGCGACACCTGGAGAGAGAATGCCCACACCAGGGAGAGCAGCCGGGAAACGAGTAAGGACCGTCGTGGCGAGGAGCACGTCGGCGCCATCACCACCATCCCCTCGAGTGACACTGCACGCCGTCAGCCAGCGGATGGATGACAGCCTCATCGCGGATAGTTGGGTTAGAGGGAAGCCGTGCCGCGTGCTGGTGGACACCGGTGCAGCCGTGACTGTGATCAGACCCGACGTAGCCAAGGTTTTGCCATCCAGGAAGCCGAGCCGACCATACCAGCTGATGACGGCATCGGTCGACACCTTGACTGTGGAGGAGGTCCTGCTGAAGCTGACCTTGGGACGGAGTGCCGTGCGTTTGTGGGTGTTCGTTGCGAAGGTGGCTGAGGTGATTCTGGGACTGGATGCCCTCAGTAGCCACGAGGCGACGGTCGACGTCGGCAAGAAGGTCCTGCGGCTCAACTAAGAAGAGGTTATACTTCGTCAACCAGAAGACCACCTTGGAATCTGCAGGGTCGTCTTGAACGAAGACGTGGTTGTCCCCGCGAAGAGCGAGATGGTGGTGAGGGCGCGACTGGAAGGCCAGAGAACCAGGAACATGATATTTGACCAAAAAATGCTGTACACGGACTATGTGTAGCCAGGGCACTGTTGCCGTGCCGAGAGGAGGTGCCAGTGAGACTGCTAAATCCAACGGACACCGATCACGACCTCCAGGCCGGGACGGAGCTGGGAAAGTGCAAGCCCGTGGCAAGCGTAACAGCAATCGACAAGACGCAGGAGCTGGTGCCGACGCAACACCTGGGGCCCCGGCTGGAAGGCCTACTGGAGAGGGCGGCCGACCACCTGACCGCAGAGCTACTGGAGAAAGTTCGACAACTGCTGAGACGATACCAATGCGTCTTCAGCCAAGGTTACAGTGACTACTGCAGCACGGACAAAGTTCTTCACCGCATCGACACCGGGGACGCCCGGCCTATTCGGCAACCACCTAGACACGTTCCGCTGGCAAAACAAGGGGCGGTACGAGACATGCTGGAGGACATGATATCCAGGGGAGTGATTGAAGAGTCTGAGAGCCCTTGGTATTCCACTATAGTCTTGGTGACGAGGAAGAACGGCGAGCTACGCTTTAGCGTGGACTACAGGAAGCTGAACGCTGTCAACCGGAAGGACTGTTTCCCCTTACCCCGGATTGACGACACCCTGGACACGCTAGCTAGTGTACACTGGTTCTCGATCTTGCATCTGAAGTCGGGCTACCTGCAGGTAGCTCTAGACCCGAGAGACAAGGAGAAGACCGCGTTCTCGACAGATCAAGGCCTCTGGCAGTTCACAGCTATGCCCTTTGGCCTCTGCAACGCACCACCTTCCTTCCAACGCCTTACGGAGTCAGTGATGAGAGGACTGACTTATGACGCCTGCCTGCTTTACCTGGACATCATCATCGTCGGTAAGACATTCGAAGACCATCTGGAGAACCTGAGCAAGGTGCTACAGCGACTGCAGGCAACTAACCAGAAGCTGAACGCGAAGAAGTGCCAGCTCTTCCGCAACGAAGTTAACTACTTGGGCCACATAGTCTCAGCAACCGGAGTAGCCACAGACCCGGAGAAGACACAGGCTGTGAGAGATTGGCCTCGCCCAAAGGATAAGAAAGAGTTGCGCAGTTTCCTGGGGCTGTGCAGTTATCACCGACGCTTCATAAACGGGTTCTCCAACATCGCCAAGCTCCTCACCCGCCTGGCAGAAGAACACCGGCCTTATGTGTGGACGGAGGACGCCGAAGACGCTTTCCAGAACCTGAATAAGACAATGTGCAGTGCTCCAATTTTGGGATTTCCACAACCAGGCGGCGTTTTCATCGTGGACACCGACACCAGCGAACATTGCATTGGAGGCGTCCTAACGCAAGTTCAGGACGGCCACGAGTGGGTGATAGCCTGCTACAGCAAGACGCTATCCATGGCATAGAACAACTACTGCGTCACCCGAAGAGAGTTACTGGCGGTAGTAAAGACATTGGAGCACTTCCACAAGTACCTGTATGGTCAGCCATTCCACCTGAGGACTGACCATTGCGCTCTAACCTGGCTATTGAGCTTTAGGAACCTGGAAATCTAGACAGCACGTTGGGTTCAGAGGCTGCAAGAGTACGACTTCACCTCTGAATATCGTAGGGGAAGGAGCCACGGTAACGCAGACGCCATGTCCCGAAGACCCTGCCCAGAGGAGTGCGGCCAATGCACAATAGGGGAAGAGGAGCGTGCCGCAGCAGTCCAAGAAATCACGGCAGTGCCTGCGGACGGCTGGGATAGCGCAGACCTGAGGAGGGATCAGCTAGCGGACACAGACTGGGGTCACTCTTGAGGGTAGTGGAGGCAGGGACAAGACCAACCTGGGAGGACATCGCACCGAGGAGCGCCACCTAAAAGTCATACTGGGCCCAATGGGACTCGCTGAAAATCAGAGGGCGTGCTGTTCCGGGTATGGGAATCACCCGATGGGAAGACGCAGAGAGAACAGTTGGTACTTCCCCGGAGTAAGGTCCTGGAAGTCTTGGAGGAAGTGCACGCCGGTACTTCAGGAGGACACCTGGGAGCGAACCGGACGACTGAAAATCTCCGGCAGCGCTACTACTGGCTGAGGCTCCGAGCAGACGCTGAGAGATGGTGCATCAGTGTCACGTGTGCGCAACGAGTCGCGGCCCCCAGACAAGGAGCCGGGGTCGCATGCAGCAGTACAACGTCTGAGCGCCATTCGAACGGATCGCTGTTGACATAGCTGTACCGTTCCCAGTGTCCGACCGAGGCAACAAGTACCTGATGGTGGTCGTGGACGACTTCACCAAGTGGCCGGAGGTGTATGCCATCCCGAACCAAGAGGCAAAGGCAATCATAGACTGTCTCGAGGAGCAAGTGTTCTGCCGATTTGGTGTGCCGTTAGAGCTGCGCAGAGACCAGGGCACCAATTTTGAGTACAACCCGATGAAGGAGGCACTAGAAAGACTTGGGGTTAATAAGACCCACACAACACCTCTACATCCCCAGTCGGCTGGCATGGTCGAAAGGTACATCAAGACTTTAGACCTTAGAAGAACATCTGAGGAAGGTCGTGGCCAGTCATCAGCGAGACTGGGACGTCAAAGTGCCATTGTTCTTTGCTGGCCTACTGCTCGTCTACACACGACACAACTGGGATGACGCCAGCCAGCTTAATGTTCGGCAGAGAGTTACGCCTCCCCTGTGACCTGGCTTTTGGAAGCCCTCCGGAAGCGAAACAGCCAGCGGCCGAGTATGTATTGTAGTGACTACTCACTATTCACTACAATGTACTTTAGCGCAAAACAATTACTTTGTTGTGTGCAGCGACCGACCATAAAGTTTTCGAATCTTTGTGACTGTTGAACTTCTCTCAAGAGGAAGCTATGAACTCGGTGGATTCCATTTTAAGAAGTAAAACCGATAAACTGGCTTGGAAAGAAAACTTGTAATAAAGCGACCAAGACGTCCGCAGACCAATTTGATAGTTGAGCGTGTTACAGAAACGCAGAAGCGGGACTACAGGTGCAAATTTAACAATGTATACACAGCCTGTAAATGGCTATGCGGTTGCAGTATTAGAAATGCGCATTTTTGCTTTCCGTGCCTTATGTTTAGCTCTGAAGTGAGTAACTGGATATTTATTAGGATGTGCCGATTTGGTACATCCTAGTGAAAAGATAAAGAAGTACGGGAATTCACACTCCCATAAGAATGCATGTATTCAGTTTGCCATGCTTGATCGTGTGAATATAATGCTCAGGCATGCGCATGCGCACTGCGCGAAAATGAGTACTGTATATTTTGGTGCATGCCATATTAGGAGAACTCGTACATAAACTAGGCTGATCTAGGTGTTCGAGGACGTGGAAAAAGCCTTCGCCACCACGTGGCACCAGGGGTTGTTGTTCAAACTCAAAGAAGCACAACTACTCCCTCCCTACCTTGCATTAATCAGCAGCTTCCTCAAGGACCGCACCTTCAGGGTGCGGGTCAAGGGGAAGCTATTCTGTCAGACCCATAGCAGCTGAAGTCCCGGAAGGCAGTGTTTTGTTTCCGCTACTCTTCGCCGCCTACATGTCTGATGTACCAACGGAACCTCGCACTGTTATGTGTCAATATGCCGACGACGTCCTCATACTGGCACAGAACAAGAACGTCCGCTACTGTCTTCCCCCTCAACAGCGACAGCTTTACGCCATTGGCAGGTGGAGGGGGAAGTGGAGGATGGCCATCAGCCCGCAGAAGAGCTCTGCTCTCATGCTGGCTAAGACCCGTAGCTGGTGACCGGAAGGGGACCTGCGGTTGAGGCGGAGAATCCTCTGGATTCGATCCGCCAAATACCTGGGAATCCAACTGGACGGCGGCCTCACTTTCACTCCGCATGTCAAGGCAACTATATTCCATTTTCCGTTCAACAATGCCCATCCGACTCAAACTGCTGGTGTATCGTGCGATCGTTCCGCCTCTGATCCTGTACGGATGCGAGGTCTGGGGCTCGGTGGCTCATATCACCATGCCATATCTTCTGCAGGCTGCAGGCCGTGCAGAACAGGGCTTTAAGGATGATCTACGGTACCGACCGCAGGTTCACATTACACTTCCTACACACCCAGTCTGGCACACCCTACATTGAGGACGTCGTGCGTGAACGAACGCACACATTGTATGCCAAAATCACTCCTCAGCCAAACCAGCTGGTGAACACACTGGGTCAATATGATCACCGTCTCCCCAGGGGACGGAGGAGCTACCGCCTCCACAAGGATGCCCTTGGGTGGTTAAGTCTGCCTCTCCTTCATTCCCAATCACCGCCAGGTTACGCCGCGTCTTGGTCGTGGCTGGAAGGGTGACACCTGCAGCTGTGCCCGAGAGCGTGCGACCGACCTGGCCAAATCTAACCTTAAAAACCAAATTCCATCTGGCCTCTCAATTCTGGTTCCCAACTCTGATTGACGGATCGCTAGCGACCGTCCAAAGCGAGGTGGAACGGGCACTGTCCCCCTTCATCGGAGGTACACCCCGGCACCAGAAGCATCAGTAGAGACCAACCGCGCCGTCTTACACGACACGCAAGCACGCGCGAATTACTATACCTTTTATACCACACGGGTAAATCCGCACAGCGGATAGGTACCGTGGCTTGTTACCCTCCGCCCGGGAGAACCTGGGTGACCTGCTCTTGGCTCTTGGTGTTCGAGGAAAGTTTGGAGCACAACTTCTAAGGATGCATGTTTCAGCTTACATATTAGTTGTATGTTGTACAATGTACTTGGTTATGTTTCATGTAAACGTTTTCCATGATGACCGTATTACTTCACTCTATCCTCTTAATGCCTAGACCATTCTAACCTAGGCCAGTATTTTCTACTCACCTACTCCATCCTCTTATAGTCTAATCTGAGCCCTTTGTTCTGTTCACCCTATCCTAACCTCTTCCACTCTTTTATTCTATCCTAAACTAAGGCAACTTAAACTAACTGGTTTGACCCTCCTCCTGCTCTTTCTCTTCCATACAACCATTCTATCCTCTTATTGCCTAGACAAAACTAACCTAGGCTATTATCTTCTGCTCACCCGTTCCATCCTCTTGTCACCTGACTCACACTACTGCACCTCTTCTCTTTGACTATTCTATCTTACCATCTGGTTAGACCACTTGGCACTCACCAAGATGGCCCAGGTTCGATACCAGGCGACGGCAAAGTGAAATTTGTGGTGGACAACACGGTACTGGGGTGGGTTTTCTCCGGGCTCTCCGGTTTGCCTGCCATTTATTCCACCGGTTCTCCATCTCCATTTCATATATCATCAGTGTCACTACCCGCAGTGTCGCATGTAGTCAAAGCAGGCATTAAACACTATACATTCATTCATTTATCCTACCATAACGTATTCTGAATTTGACCAGAGTTCGAATCTGTAAATCTAAGTTTGTACATTTCTCTTTTATATGTAGATGCCTACCAAGGATTTTAAGCATTTCGAGGGTGATCACTTGTAGACGCGCATACTTGTAGATATTTTCAAATCATTTCCAGCATTCTCATGCTGTCTTATGCTTTTTGATGTGCATTTTAGCAAATTTTATCCTATTTAGAGTATTTTTATGCCTGTTTTAAGTCCTTTCAAGGGTGCTTGGAATACTTTTCTATGCATTTAGAATATTGAAGCAGTATTTTTCAGATTCTTTAAGAGTGTTTTAGATTTGCAATAAAGAAAGTTTTCTAACTGCTATAGGTATTTAGAGATTTTTAGTAACATTTTTCTATGTTCTTACACAACAATTTCTGGTTTTATAAGAGTTGAAATTGTTTCTATCATAATTGGTCTTGCCTTTTCAGACCTCTGTCTTGTATTTATACTATTTTCATGGGTTCTCCTAGTACGTTTACGTACTTTACAAGCTTTTAAATGACTTAACTTAAACTAATCTAACAGGGAGATGCTTTAGACACATTTTTTATATTTTTTATTCTAATATGATGTTACTCTTTCTCCATCCTTTTATACTAATGTTTTTGAGAATAATGCTGGATTTTTCTCTGAGTGATTGAATTAACGTCTATCACCACCTTCATTCTTCTTTCTTCGGGATATGTTTGTAGAATATATAGATGCTATGGCTGCTTCTTTCTTTGCTATAAACCACAACTTACACACATGCCATTACCATTATTGCAATTATAAACCTCATTAACCACCAAAACAACTACAACCTGTCATGTGCGTTATCAACTGTTCTATCCAGTATCATCAATACTTCACCTAACCAGCCTTGTCTTAGTCTATTTTACACTCTAAATCTAAACTAATCTATTTTTTTTTCAAATGTTTACCTAAACTAAAAAAAGTTTTGAAGTTTTACAGAGATATTCTAGGGTTTTTGCAGTAATTTTGCATTGTGTCTTTGCGTTCTATCTTCTTTCATCAAGCTTTACATCGCTTTCCCCACAAATAAGCAATGCTTCTTATAAATTAATAGAAGGGTCCAATAAGGCTAAAGAACTATATAGATTTATTAATTTGTTTAATCTTCAAATGTATAATAATGTAAG
This sequence comes from Mantis religiosa, assembly GCA_030765055.1. NCBI lineage: Eukaryota > Metazoa > Arthropoda > Insecta > Mantodea > Mantidae > Mantis > Mantis religiosa. Next base: position 191,184,704 of record CM060947.1, read on the forward strand.
AAATTCAAATGATAGAACCTTACATTTAATAATTCCTAATCTTGAATGCAGCAATATCCAGATAGATGAATATCCAGAGGCAATGATACCTAAAGATGGTCATCATTCATTACTTAGTATATTGATTAGATCTCATAAAATCTATATACAAGACAGTTTTTCTATGAGATTAAATTATAATTAGGCTGACTCCAAAAAATTATATCACTTATTAAAGGAATGTGATTGGGATGAGTTATGTAATAGCGAGAATGTAAGTATTGTAGTGAATTATTTCTGTAAGAAGCTATTTTCAGTTATTGAGGAATGCATTCCTCAAGTTAAATGTTATAAAAGAACATACCCAATTTGGTTTAATGGAAAAATAATAACTAATATAAAAACAAAAGAAAAAATTAGAAAGAAAACATGTCTATCTGAATACTGGTTACCAAAATATAAAGAATATAGAGATAAAGCAAAAAAGGATATTAAAGAAGCATTGGTAGATTATGTGAAATTGCTGGAATCAGATAAAACAACAAATAGTAGTGATTTTTAGAAATTTATAAAGATAAAAAGAAAAATTGATCTCTGTGAATCTGAAATGATTTATAACGGTGAAACTCATTTTTATATTCAGTTAAAATTCATGTTTAATATCAATTAATGTTTATTTCTTCAGTTGTTGTACGTCGCTTTACCGCCGACATTTTCCAAAGATAAACTCAACATTCACCATGACTCCGCGTTCGGATACACGTCCATCCAGAGTCAATCTGTATGCCGAAGTTGGTGAAATCAGGCTCCATTAACCCTTCAGCATTATGTTGCCGTATCACACGTCTTTTTACTTCACTCAAGGCAATAACAAACCTGTCTTACAATTGTTAACCAAATGTTAAATTATACTGTAAGGCAGTACTGGTTAAGCATTCTGTTTGTATGAATCACGGTCATCAACGATTATCTATTTGCTCGAGTTACATCTATCTTAATGCATGGTCAATAAATTTACAAAACTTCACTAATCGTAATAAAATGACACACTGTAGCTTCATTTGTATCAACGAATCTTGATATATTTTCATTTAGTAAGCCACAATTATTCCACACTCTAAATATTTCATCCTTCCTGAAAGTCTAAAGGTAAATTACACTAAAATGTACCGGCTAAAAATATATTTTGATATATAGCAGTTGATGTTAAAACTACTGTGCCCCTTTTCTATGCTACAATATTTCTAAAAACTTCAGTTTTTAAATGATGTCGTCCCTTATAACTGCGGTCAGCCAACTGAATCTTTGACGTTCCGCGTTGCAGAAGCATATGGGTTCGAGTCTCGCCTGGAGCATGATTGTTTGAGTATTTGTAATTTGTAAAACAATACAGAGTAAAACAGTGCAACGTAGACACATGAAGCGGCAAAAAAGCAAACGGAGTGGGTGCCAAGAGCAGATATTTAAAAAGAAAGAAAAAATATTTATCATGATTAATGTGAAACAGAAGAACATAATAAAAGCTGGAAGGCTAAAATCGTTCCAGAGACAAATTATAAAAGTAATGGATACTCAACAGTTAAAGTTCCTCTTTCCTATAGTTTACTGTCTTAATAATTCTTCTGCCAAATGTGAACATAATGTGATTTTCTAACTGGTCCACGTTCGATCTGTAATGATAAATTTTCACTGGTAACATTTTATTTAATATGATTGTAGAACATTAGCAAAATAAACTAAAAATCATTTGATTGTTAAATGCTAGTCACGGTGTTAAATATCAGTTTCATAAGCATAATTAATAAAAGAAATGTTAATTTTATTTTAAGAATAATACGTAGATATTCAAAAGTGCAAATTTTTATATAAATTTATATCCTTATATATAAATATATTCATTTTTATATATTTATGCACCACAAAAAACGACAAAAAGTGTTGTTTATCAGAAAGTTTTAAACTGATTAACTTAATGGTAACTGTGTTGTATTTAAACTTCACCCCCAATTGCATAATAAATAACTAACCGAATTTGTTTTATTTATAAAGATAAGTTCAGGCAACTTTTATTGGTGATACGAAGTTTGCCAGTTCAGCTAGTATACAATAAATGTTTTCCCAAAGTTTTGACATAATTTTTGTTATATCCTATATTTGATCAACTCTTGTTCATTTTTTGAAACATCAGAGAACTGTACAACTGACAACTATCACAGACAATAAACTTTGGCTTGTCAATGGGCTTTAGTTCTATGGTAGATTAATTTTTCATCTCTCACTAATCAAAGTATGATCCTGTTATATCTTATGTTATATCTAAAAATACTTCAAATAGGTTTTCTTTAATGGATTTTTTTTTTTTTTTTTTGTGTCCATGTTTATTAACAAAGAGTCAACTTCAAATAACTAAGATGTATTGTTTTCAAATGTATGAAGGTGTTTATGAAGTAGTTAATATGTAGCACAGAACCTAATGCAAGGTTAAAATATCAGTTGCAATGTGCCATATCACTGGAAAGTCTTCTTGAAATTTTCTGTACTAATTAGATCATGGAACTTCAGGAGCCAGCTTCCTCTGATGTCATTTATATATTTATTAATTTCATTAGTTTTCCTACATCTTGGCTAAGAGGTAACAAAAGTTTAAGAAAGATGCAAGCATAAATGAAAACCTTTTTATTTTTAGGAGTTACCTGATGCTTATTCTTTCATAATAATATAAGAATAATAAATATGAGTATAAAATTCATTAATTAGTTTAATATTTGAATATTCTTATGGTTGTTTGTATCTTAATTTTAGGCTAGGATATAACTGTTGAACCAATAGTCCCTGGAACACTGCATTGTTTTGGTTCATCTGCACCATGGAGCTTAAGTTTGTGTTTTTTCATGTCACCATTCTGTGAGAATCCTCTTCCACAAATATCACACACAAAAGGTTTTTCACCTGTATGGGTCCTCAGATGTCCTTCTAAATGAGGTCGTCTTCTAAAGCTCTTACTGCAGATATTACAAGAAAAAGGCTTTTTATCTGTATGTGTTTCTGAATGTGCATGTAGCTGTGCTGAAGTTTTAAGGGCAAGTCCACATACCTTACATACATAGGGTCGTTCACCTGTGTGTGTACGTATATGATTATCCCGTCCATGTTTTGAGGACAACACTTTGCCACAAATGTCACAAGGGTAGCCCATGACAGATCTCCCTCTGGAGTGACATCGAAGATGTACACTTGCTTTCTGCTCTGATGAGAACTGCTTCCCACAAACCACACAAGGGAAAATATAATCCATATTGCTTTCTGCTGCTGCTAAAGAACTAGACTGATATGTTTTAGTGTTCAACAAGCCATGCATATTCTGTTCATGTCCACGCATATTACGCTGGCGCTTGAAGGCCTTGCCACATATCCTGCACTGGTGTGGACGAGCATCAGAGTGACATACCTGATGGTTTTTCAGCAGATGCTTTGTGCTGAAGCACATTCCACAAGTTTCACAGACAAATGGCCGCTCTCCTGTGTGCTTTACCATATGTCGACGCAACTTAGCTCCAACATGAAACATGGCTCCACACACTTCACAGATGTGTTGCTTTGGAATGCCCTGGTGGATATGTTGTTCATGTACACGCAGACTGGCAGCTCTCTTGAATGATTTTCCACACTTCTGACAAATATGTGATGAAGCAGATTCTCCGTCCACTTTTGCTTTAGTGTGAGTCAGTCTGTGGTTCCTCAAACGCTGCTCAGATGTCAGTACTTTGTTGCACATTTCACATTTATATTCCAGTTTCTGTTGGTGTTCATTTTTCAGATGTTGTTTTAGTGACAGCAAGAATATGAAGCCTTTCCCACAAGTTTGACAAACATATGGCTGAGGTCCCTCATGGAGACTGATGTGTGTTCTTAGTACATTTTCATTGCGATAAGTTTTGTTGCATATTTCACACTTCACACGCTTCTGAAAATGCTTCTTTGTGTGCTCCCTCAGTGACTTTTTTGTTAAGTATTTACGTCCACATATATTACATGTATACCTTACATGGCTTCCAATACTTGACCTCTTGCTGTTGTTCTTGTACGTGTTCTTTAGCTCCTTCACAACTATTACATTTTTATTTCCATTACACTCTTCTCTAGAGGTTACCAGCTTTTGAGGTCTAAGATTTGCGATTTGTATTGGAACAAACCAGGAAGGGCGTTTTGTGATTCTTCTTGAATTCCAGTGAGACCTGAAATGAAAAATATATGCAAAGATTAAGAAAGATAGTTTGAAGACTACTGCCTTGTATAAACATCATTTTAATGCACTCGCAAACCTACTTTTAAAATTTGATGAAAGCCCTTGAGCAGCAAGGCAGAAATTCATAGCCTCTGTATATTAAGATGTCTGACATCTGTAATCAATCACACTGCTTTGATAAGATTTCAAACTATTCTAAACTATTTAACTTTCTTAATATTCATTAACATTGTTATAATAGTATGTTATAATACTTTTTTCAGAATGAATGTCTTCACTTTAACTGCTTAACATTAGATACCAACCATAATAGCATGTTTATACTATTAGGCAATCCCTTTTTACTTTCTCTTAAATTGTAATGTCCTTTAACCTGTTAGGTCATATTGGACAATGAATGAAATACGTGAAATGAGCTCAGGTCCATACAGTTTAAAGTTACCCAAAATTTGCTTAATAGGATAGCGAACCCCTGAAAATAACCTTATCCAGGTAACTCAATTTAACAGTATTTGAATTTGGGACTTCCTAAATGCACGGTGGACACTCTACCCCCAGATCACAGAAGTGGCCAGGTAATATTAAATTACTTTAAATGCTGTATAAGGTTAAATATAAGCATTAAAGCTAATTGCAAATTGGTTTTTATATACAGAAGCTCTGAGCAGTAATCTGTATAAATTGAGTCTCCTTACCTATTTCATCCAAAACTCCATGTATCTTGTATAGTGACAGGAAAAAGGAATATATACTCTATATGTTTCTCGACTATACTTTCTCGGAATCAAGCACCAGTTGAACTACTTTCTCTCAATTCTCAAACATTGTACTATCATAAAAAGATATTGTACGAGGGAACTTCAATAAGTACCCATGTTTCAAAATATATGGTGTTACTAAGGGAAGTTTGTGTTATTATGTACTGTCATTTGTTACACATTTTCAAAGCAAATTTTTTCTGATTTATAGGTTAGATTGGATTTTGCAGACATTTCAATAAGTTGTTCAACTTGTTTTTGCTAACACAGAAAAACTGCAGTAAAAAAATTATTCGCTTTTTACTTTTAGATGAAGAAACTTGCGAGGAGATAAAACTGAAATTGGATGCTCTTTATGGAGACCTTTTGCCTTCTTTGACAACAGTTAAATATTGGTATAACAAATTTAAATGTAGCAAAATGTCCGTTTTTTACGAGGAGCGCCCAGGACACCCCACAGATGTGGCTACCAAGGAAGTCATTGAAAAAATCCAAGATACAATTCTCGCTGACAGTCGAAAGAAAGTTTGCGAAGTGGCAGAGGCCATAGGTGCTTCAACGGGTATGGCAATTCATATTTGCACAATAAGTTGGAGATGAGAAAGCTGTTGCCCCGAAGGGAGCCGCATTTGCTCACAGCAAACAACAAGCTGCTATGGCTTTTAATTTTGAAGCTATGTTTGGAGCTGTTGAAGCGAAATCCAAAGGACTATTTACATCGAGTTGTAACCGTCGATGAGACCTGGATTCATCATTATACTCTGGAAATCAAGCAGTAATCAAAACAATGGGTTGCTTCCAGATAATCTGCTCCAATGCAAGGATGGTCTTCCAATCAGCCAGAAAAGCAATGGCAATAATCTTTTGAGATGCAAAGGGTGTCATGCTCATTGACTCCTTGGAAAAAGGGCAGAGGGGCGGGGGAAGAAAATAATTACTGGAGCATACTACAGTGAGTTATTTGGCCCAATTTGACCAGAAGTTGAAGGTGACAGGGTCACATATTGTGAAGAAGAAAGTTCTGTTTGACCATGATAATGCTCCAGCACATTCATCTGGAGTTGCTGTCGCCAAACTGCATTATGAAATGCTGCCACACACCTCGTATTCTCCTGTTCCCAAACATGAAGAAATGGCTTGCAGAAACAAAATTTAGATCAAATGAGGTCATCATGGAGACAGAGGCATATTTTGCACAGCTTTACAATTCTTTTTTTGGAGGGGTTACAAAAATGGCAAGTGCGTTGGGAGAAGTGTATATCCCTAAAAGAGAACTATGTTGAGAAATAAATAATTTGTGTTTGAAAAACCTGGTGTCTTCATTCCTAACCCTTACATTGAATCAATCTCATACAAGTTCAATAAAATAACTAAATTAGGAACTGAAATTGCAAACTGATGCAATATTTTGATATTTTGGTAAATATGATCTGTATTACTTTTGACCATTCAACTAAAGAAGTCATTAATGAAGCATAAAGCAAATTTAACAGATTTGCTGTCAATGCTTCTTTTATGTCAGAAAAGTTTATGCATATTTGCTACCGTAGAGCACGTATTAAAGTTACTTGGCCCATTTTTAAAATGTTTGTCTGTACATTTCAAATTTGGTTTCAAATAAACATTGGGGATACTTTATATATAAGCACTCTAAAATGTATTACTCTTTGGGAATGTACTGCAAATAAGAAATTTACAGTTTTATAGTTTAAAGAACATTTACAGCATTTAAAATCTGGTTTGCAATTGGTACAGTATGCTAATTTACAAAGAAGCTCCAAAAGTATACAATGTTTACATACTGCTGCACATATTCTGTTGAAAATCAACTATTAATATACGTACTTCAAATTTTGGTAAAATCAATAAAACAAAAACATCTGTGTCACACTTGCATGACTTTCTCTGCTCATTATTACATTGCATAATTCCCTTATATTGTAATATTCATACAAAATGTGACACTTATATTTATAAGTTACCATACCTGTTTTATTATAAATAATCTCAAATTGGGCATTAAGATCCTGGGTGTATGCATGATACGGAAAACTAAATTCAAATATTCATATAATACGATAAGACAGTTTTTTTTACTAGTAAATACATGGGAAAAATAAGAATTGTTTAAGATGCTTTACAAAGTTGTATAACATTCAACCTGGGAAAACTCAGATGCAATAACGCACATAGTAACAAATCTAGGTGTGCCACTTGTATGACTTCTCTACACTTGCACAAATTATTCTTACAAGATATTCCTCTATCTACTTCATTTTGATTCAGATAAAGTTTGCAAAAATTATCCCTTAAGTGATAGTCAAATCTTTTAAGATCACAACTGGTTACTATGCATGACTTTGAAATTCCATTCTCTTTGTATGGCCAAGTGATAAAAAAGCAAATAACATTTTTAAGAAAAGTATACATACGAGGGGGGACCCAAAAGAAACTGGACTCTGAGGGCACTGCCACTTGTAGACGTAGTGCAGGATTCTCACACTAGATGGTGTTAGTAGAGACCTTCATGAAACAGCTGTGCAGATAGTGTCAGTGTAGAGCTCAACGTGCAAGTGTGGTATTGTGTTTCTCTGACTGTTGGCGGGTTACCTCTGCGAAGTCGTTATGACAACTTTAAAAGAACAAAGAGTGTGAGTGAAATTTTGTTTCCTGCTTAAAAAAACTGCAACGGAGTCACACTAAATGCTTCAGGAAGCTTTCCAGGAGGACGCTATGAGCCATACACAGGTTTTCGAGTGGTTTGGGCACTTTAAACGTGGTGAGATGTGTGTTGAAGACCAAGCTCGTTCTGGACGCCCTTCAACATCGCGAAATGAGAACATTGAGAAGGTCCGCCAAAAGATCAATGAGGATTGTCGCCAAACGATCGACCAAATTTCAGCAGCGATAGGAATCAGTTGAAGCTTGTGCCAGCGGATTTTGAGGGAGGATTTGCACATGAGACATGCTGCTGCTAAATATGTTCCGCGCCTTCTCACACAGGAGCACAAAACCATCCCCATGAATGTGTTTCAGGACTTGAAAACAGAGATTGTATGTGAAATAAACTTCTTGTACAAAGTCATTACAGGGGATGAGAGTTGGTGTTACGGGTATGACCCAGAAACCAAGCAAGCGTCAAGCCAGTGGACGACTCCCAACTCTCCCAGACCAAAAAAGCAAGGCAAGTGAAGTCAAATGTGAACACGATGATCATTGTCTTTTTTGATGTTCGTCGAATTGTGCATCAGGAATTCGTAACCCCTGGCCAGACTGTTAACCAGCACTTTTACTTGGATGTTTTAAGGCGTCTGTGAGAGGATGTGAGGAGGAAACACCTGGAACTTTGGCGATCTGGTGACTGGTTTCTGCATCACGACAACGCTCCAGCACACACGGCCTTACAAGTAACCCACTATTTGGCATCTCAGAGGTGGTCTGTCATTCCCCACACTCTGTATTTGCCGGACCTATCCCCGTGCAACTTTTTCCTATTTCCTCGAATGAAAAAAACGCTAAAAGGGGAGCGTTATGACGATGTGGAGGCGGTAAAAACAGATTCGCAAAGGGCACTGGACAATATCAAACTTGAAGAGTTCCAAACATGCTTCCAACAGTGGGAAAAGAGACTTGACAAGCGCATCGCATGTAATGGAGAGTATTTTGAAGGTTGCTGAAGTAATTTTGTAAAAAGGTTCATCAACAAAGTTTTTATGACAACAATCCGGTTTATTTTGGGTCCCCTCTCGTATTGTAAAATTCAAACAAATACAGGAATACAAGGTATGTTGAAAAAAGAAAGCAAAGTTTTGCTTTATCAGCTTAATTGCTTATTGTACATGTTAAGCACTGTCCCCTTCAAAATAGTCCCCTCTACTGACAATGTGCTGTTCCCATTGTTACATTCTCATGAATCTCCTCTATGGTTTGGAAATGGTGTCCTCTCAGCATGTATTTCAGTATGGGAAGCAGGAAAACGTCTGCTGGGGCTAGGTCTGGAGAATACGGTGGGTAGGGCACAATGGGAATGTAGTGTTTTACTGGAAAGCTGCATACAAGGAGTGATGCATGATCTGGTGCACTGTCATGATGCAACATCCAATTCTGGTTTTCTCACAATTCAGGCCTCTTCTCGCACACAGCATCCCTCATGCCCACTAGGATTCCTTGGTGGACTCCCTTGTTCACTATCTGATCATGTGGCACACATTCATGTTGGATAATGCCTTTGCAGTCAAGAAGGAGAACCAATGATATCTTGATTTTTGACCCACTCATGCATGCTTTTTTGAATGAGGTGACTCTCTGCCCACCCACTGCCAGTTGGTCGCAAAATGTCACATGTTATTCTACAAGCTCCTTCGTTGTTACTTTGTCACTAATCTGACGAGCAGGCTGTACATATGCTTACTTCAGTGGCTGTGGTTTGTTTGCTAACTGTCCGAGCAAAATGCAGCTAAAGGCAGTTTGGTGTCTAGACCTGCCGCTATGTGTGCTTAGAAGCCGCAGTGCCCTCTCTCTGCTGGTTGGCGTGCTATTTCAAAAGTTCCATTTCTTTTCAAATACATCTTGTATTATAGAAACAGTTTATTTCACAAAAATGTATTTCACATAAATTGTAAAAGATGTACATTTTTTGTGCAGTAAAAGGCTATCTATTTCTTATGGTTTACCAATGGTGTAAAAGAGTGAACAAGACTTCTGAGGATGTTCTCAGAAAATTCTTGATATACATTTCATTCGTCATGAAAATATCTTAAATATAGGTATGGTAACGTAGAGTCAGACTGAAAAATTCAATGCCATAGCCAGGACTTGAACCATGGATCTTTCTGGTTTCTACGTTTTCATAATTTGGCCTACACACGGCCAGTGTGAAAGAACAATTAATTTCCATTAATTGACCTAGTAGGTATGGTACTTTAATAAAATTCGTTAGAGCCATTTTTAAAAAGCTCAGAATGTACAATAATCTTCCATGTAAAGGGTAGTCTGAGGTGGGATATTGCTAAAAATCTTTGTGCTTCATCCTTGGAAGGAATTGTATCTGACAGACCCTTTTCTAAAATGCTATTTTTGATTTCAGGAAGAGTCAAAACATGTACTTATTTCTGGCAAAATCTTGGTATCAAATATTTGAGTAGAGTATTCAATGAACTCCAAAAAACACTTTTTTCAGATCTAAAAATTCTACCTTTACCATGTATTTATATCTTAGAAATATTTCAATCATACATGAAAATAAAAGCATCTTTAAGCTTAACAATAAATACCAATACCCGAATGGCCAAATCAATCCATCTCCAACAACATAGATTAACAAAATGTTTGAGACCATCAAGGTTCCACAGATTAAAGCATTTAAAAATAAAGTTAAAAACCTTCTCTTAAAATATATGTTTGATTCAATTGATGAATTCATGAATATCAAATTTTGATAAACCTTTGCACTAAATTGTTTGTTTATTTAGAATTAGAAATTGGTTAATAAACCATTCATCCTAGTTAATTTGTTAAAATACTGCCCCTCTGAACTTGTATGTTTTGTGGATCCTGTTCATCTGAGATATGCACTTCGGCTCAAGAAGAAACTTGACGATAACCTCCAAGATCAAGATTGCACTCCACATCACCTATATTTTAGTAATCTAATCATCTCAATTGTAAATATAATTTATGTAGAAATCTAATAAGTTTAAAATGTTCAAATGCAATTGTATATCTGACTGAGGTGTTTTCCAAGATTTCCCTCAGTCATTAAGGAAATGGGTATCTGTGCAACCTTATGTTATTTATATGAGTTTGGAGGAATTTAGTAACAGTGACGTCAAAATTAATATCAAAAACTATTTGTAGTTGGTTTATTGATACTTGTCACCTACTTGTTTACATTAATGAGAGACTAGTTTCAGAGGCAATCGCCTCCATTTTCAATCTCTTTCCAACTGGCATCTGTTGTTGCCTGCTCTCTCTCTTGTGGAACTATGAACTTTTTTTGTCAACTTATCTACTGGTGGGATTTCAAAGTTCATTACGCTATCCTTATTTTTCCATATGAATAAGTTCTCCCATGTTGTCAATTTATTTTGGTTTATCACTCCTTTTAATAATTTTGGATTTGGATCAATATCATGATTTTCATTCCAAAAATGAAATGCTACTGCTGACTTATCTTCTTGTTTCAATCTGATGTTTCTAAAGTGCTCTTTGACTCTGGTTTTTAGATTTCTTTTAGTTTGACCTATGTAACATTTTTCACAATTCTTACAACTTACCTGTTATATTCCGGATCTGTTAAGTGATGGGACTTCATCTTTTGTTTTTGAATTTAGCAATTTTAAAACTGAGTGTCCATTAGTAGGTGCCAACGTGATATTTCGTTCCTTGAAGATCTTTTTAAATTTATTACATGTTTTTGGGTGATATGTGAATGAACTGAATATGCTGTTGCTTTCTTTTTCTTTTGTAAATGTGGTTGCTTCCATAATGGTTTTCTTTAGTTTAGCATCTCTAATTTTCTTCAACACCAAACTTTTGTTGTATCCATTTTCTTCTGCTATGTGTAGTATTGCTTTTTGTTCTTTGAAATATTCTTCTTTTTCCATGGATATGTTGACTAGTCTGTGTGTAAGGCTGTTTATATTGCATGTTTATGTGTAATTGGGTTGTGGGCATTTTTTTATGTAATTTTCTGAATGTGTTGGTTTCCTGTAAATTCCAAATTTTATTTTTGTGTCGTTCCTGATGATATTTAGATCCAAGAAAGAGAGCTGTCCATTGATTTCCTTTTCTATTGTGAATTTTATAGTCCTTTCTTGCAGATTGAGTAATTTTAATGCATCTTCTAAATGTTTATTCGGTACAATTGCAAAGATGTCGTCCACATCTCTATACCAAACTTTGAAGATCAATGGGAAGGACTTTTTAATTTGTGTTTCAAATGCACTCATAAATAAGTTAGCCAAAAAAGGTGAAAGTGGATTGCCCATTGATAACCCTGATTTCTGTTTGTAGTGTTTTCCATTAAAGCTGAAGAAGTTTTGTTCAATGCATATTTTTGTTAGAGAAATGTATTCTTCTGCTTCTATTGCTTCCATTTCTATTGTAGTTAGCCATTTTTTTAAATACAGTCTGTAATTTTTCTGTTGGTATGCTTGGAAATAAAGATGTGACATCAAATGAAACCAGTCTGTCATTTTTGTCCAAATTTATATCTTTGATTTTTCCTTCTAAATCTAAAGAGTTTTTTAAATGTGCACTTTTGAATTTTTGGAAACTATTGAATTTATTTAGTAACCATTTGGCCAAATTATATGTGGGGGCATTTATGCTACTAGTGATAGGTCTCATGCCTTTCCCTGTTTTATGAATTTTTGGCAGCCCATATACTCTTGGTAATGTTGGATTATCTACTTTAATTTTGTGAAATTCTTTTTTGTTGATTATTTTGCTTTCTTTCAGGGTTTTATTTGTGGTTTCAATGCAATACTTTAATGGGTTAGTTTCTACTTTTTGGTAATTATTGTCTTCCAACAAATCTTCCATCCTCTTCGTATAATCTTCTTTTTCCAAAATTACTTATGTTATTTGTTAAACTTTGTATGCTGTAAATATGATGTTAGTATTTTAGTTAATTGATGGAAATTAATCACTTCTTCATACTAGCCGTATATAGGCTAAGGTTTTTGATAGATAGAGTCAACATGAAAAATTCAATGCCATGGCCGGGATTTGAACCTAGGATCTTCTGGTTTCATCCAGAAGAGATAGATAGATTAGATTAGATTGATTTGCGTTCAGTAGGTTCACTTGTAGCCAGAAAAGGCTGTGAACATTGAACATGTCTAAAGTCAGATGGAGAATTTAATGTCAGGATGGTACGTTGGCCATGGTAGCTCAATGGGTTAGAGGCTTAACTGTTGACTCTGTCTATGATAATGTTAGTCTTAGCATTTTTTGATGAACAAGTTTTCTTGGTGAATAAATCTGAATCTGAATACACTACTTCCCCTATTTGCTATATGCAGTGAACTAAGTAAAAATCTGATGTGTGCACTTATATGCCTTCTATACTAACTCTTACACAAAGAATTCTTTAAATTCTTACTCTTCTATCCACTTCTTGTTAATCAAGATAAATATTTTCAGAAATGGTTTTATTTTATATTTCCCTGTTGCTACAATAGAAACAGAAGAATACAGTAGGCTAAGCCATAGTGAACTGATTTAAGAGATGGTTGATATGTGATGACTTAAATTCTTTCTCTTCACATGGCTAGGACATATAAAAATATAGTAAAAGAATAAATATTTTGTTTATTACAAACATGTCAACTGCCATAATCATATCAGCGTCACCCAGTGTGCCAGAATGTTGTCCCAAAGGCGTTCTCTTATATGTCAAAAAATCTAATGGAGCTGCTGCTTTTAAGCAACTTAAAAACCAATAGTCTACCCTGGGTTTGAACCTACAACCTTGGGATCAGTAGACCATCACCAAACAAACTATCCAAATGAAGTATGATGATTTCCTATTTGAGAAAAGTACAAGTATTTGAAAATTCAAACCAATGACAACAAATGGTTATTTCCACACAAAAAAAGCTTTATTTGGTATTAAATATGTTTTAAGGATATCTGCAGTTTTTGTACACTTAGATTTTGTCTATCCTTTACAAGAGACATGTTTGACCTGGAACATTCAAAACTGCACGAAAACATGCTTAGAATAACAAACAACCATTAAAACAACAGTGGTCTGTATCATTCCCATGCAAAACTCTGCATTTGTCTACTAGCACCATTATAAACAGTATATCAAAAGGATTTCTAATTTTGTAAGACTACAATGTGCTGAACCACAAGTGAAGATACATGATCCTTATTTCATCAAACTTCACTCTGTGATTTATAGTCAGGTTTTTTTGCATCAAAGGGTAAACACATATTGCAATATGCATGGCAAAATGCAGGTTAGGACATCGATCTCTTCATATCATCATTTGCAAATGATGAGGCTTTTCACACTAGACTGCATGAATGTGAAAGTGATTTGGAATGTCATAACGTGGCTTTAGTTAGGTGTGAACATTGTTCTCTCGCTCTTCATTTTAACCACTTCATTGAAATTCTGCTATCAATACCCTACACATGATGTTTAAATGGTCATCATGTTTATCTACACTTTGAGGACTAATATAGGCACTATCAGGTATGTAGTATATTGTGTTTTGTGCTATTTATTATAAGTACTTTAAACAGAGGGCTTTTAGCACTGTTGACTGAAACTGTAATTAATCATTTATATCCTTAAATTGCATCATCTTGTTACTTACTTGATCAAAGCTAACACTATATTAGAAATGGTATACACTCATTTTGCAAAATTGGAGATGATGGTAAATGTGAATAAAACAGAATGGATGCAGATTAGCTTAAATAATAAAATACAATCCAATATTAGTCTGTCACTACAGAACACAAAGGTCAAACAGGTAAAGCAAACTAACTTTCTAGGATTAATTATTGATAATAGTTTAAAATGGGACAAGCATATTGTAAAGATCATGAGGAAAATAAATAGTGGTCTATCTATCTATCTATCTATCTATCTATCTATCTATCTATCTATCTATCTATCTATCTATCTATCTATCTATCTATCTATCTATCTATCTATCTATCTATCTATCTATCTATCTATCTATCTATCTATCTATCTATCTATCTATCTATCTATCTATCTATCTATCTATCTATCTATCTATCTATCTATCTATCTATCTATCTATCTATCTATCTATCTATCTATCTATCTATCTATCTATCTATCTATCTATCTATCTATCTATCTATCTATCTATCTATCTATCTATCTATCTATCTATCTATCTATCTATCTATCTATCTATCTATCTATCTATCTATCTATCTATCTATCTATCTATCTATCTATCTATCTATCTATCTATCTATCTATCTATCTATCTATCTATCTATCTATCTATCTATCTATCTATCTATCTATCTATCTATCTATCTATCTATCTATCTATCTATCTATCTATCTATCTATCTATCTATCTATCTATCTATCTATCTATCTATCTATCTATCTATCTATCTATCTATCTATCTATCTATCTATCTATCTATCTATCTATCTATCTATCTATCTATCTATCTATCTATCTATCTATCTATCTATCTATCTATCTATCTATCTATCTATCTATCTATCTATCTATCTATCTATCTATCTATCTATCTATCTATCTATCTATCTATCTATCTATCTATCTATCTATCTATCTATCTATCTATCTATCTATCTATCTATCTATCTATCTATCTATCTATCTATCTATCTATCTATCTATCTATCTATCTATCTATCTATCTATCTATCTATCTATCTATCTATCTATCTATCTATCTATCTATCTATCTATCTATCTATCTATCTATCTATCTATCTATCTATCTATCTATCTATCTATCTATCTATCTATCTATCTATCTATCTATCTATCTATCTATCTATCTATCTATCTATCTATCTATCTATCTATCTATCTATCTATCTATCTATCTATCTATCTATCTATCTATCTATCTATCTATCTATCTATCTATCTATCTATCTATCTATCTATCTATCTATCTATCTATCTATCTATCTATCTATCTATCTATCTATCTATCTATCTATCTATCTATCTATCTATCTATCTATCTATCTATCTATCTATCTATCTATCTATCTATCTATCTATCTATCTATCTATCTATCTATCTATCTATCTATCTATCTATCTATCTATCTATCTATCTATCTATCTATCTATCTATCTATCTATCTATCTATCTATCTATCTATCTATCTATCTATCTATCTATCTATCTATCTATCTATCTATCTATCTATCTATCTATCTATCTATCTATCTATCTATCTATCTATCTATCTATCTATCTATCTATCTATCTATCTATCTATCTATCTATCTATCTATCTATCTATCTATCTATCTATCTATCTATCTATCTATCTATCTATCTATCTATCTATCTATCTATCTATCTATCTATCTATCTATCTATCTATCTATCTATCTATCTATCTATCTATCTATCTATCTATCTATCTATCTATCTATCTATCTATCTATCTATCTATCTATCTATCTATCTATCTATCTATCTATCTATCTATCTATCTATCTATCTATCTATCTATCTATCTATCTATCTATCTATCTATCTATCTATCTATCTATCTATCTATCTATCTATCTATCTATCTATCTATCTATCTATCTATCTATCTATCTATCTATCTATCTATCTATCTATCTATCTATCTATCTATCTATCTATCTATCTATCTATCTATCTATCTATCTATCTATCTATCTATCTATCTATCTATCTATCTATCTATCTATCTATCTATCTATCTATCTATCTATCTATCTATCTATCTATCTATCTATCTATCTATCTATCTATCTATCTATCTATCTATCTATCTATCTATCTATCTATCTATCTATCTATCTATCTATCTATCTATCTATCTATCTATCTATCTATCTATCTATCTATCTATCTATCTATCTATCTATCTATCTATCTATCTATCTATCTATCTATCTATCTATCTATCTATCTATCTATCTATCTATCTATCTATCTATCTATCTATCTATCTATCTATCTATCTATCTATCTATCTATCTATCTATCTATCTATCTATCTATCTATCTATCTATCTATCTATCTATCTATCTATCTATCTATCTATCTATCTATCTATCTATCTATCTATCTATCTATCTATCTATCTATCTATCTATCTATCTATCTATCTATCTATCTATCTATCTATCTATCTATCTATCTATCTATCTATCTATCTATATATATATATTAAAACAAGTGACGCACATCATGGCAGAGGATAGTGTAATGCAAGTGTATTATGCTTTTATACAATCTCATTTAAACTATGGGAGCATTCTTTGGAGGTCTGCGACAATGAAATATATAATAAAAATATTTAGACTACAAAAAAGAGCGATAAGGATCATAACAAAAATACAGAGTAAAACTTCATGTAGAAATGCTTTTAAAAAATTTAATTTACTAACAGTACTTGCTTGTACATATATGAATGTCTGAAGTACGTAATAAGGATATACAAAGATGATAAAAACAAGAATGTACATAACTATAACACTAGAACTAGGCAAAATTACTTCAGAAGCAGACTGTGAGGTTCTCTTGGTAAGAAATGCATAGAGAGTAATGCAAAGGATTTATATAATTACCTACCTGATGCAATTAAAGAAATAAAGGATGAAGCAAAAATGAAAGTAGAAATTAAATCATATCTTATAAAAAATGTCATTTAATCAATAGAAGAGTACAAAACAGGCATCATTTTATAAGGTTAGCTGTTACCTCTCCGGGAGGGGTGGGTTCTGAACCAAAATGTTATTGTGTATTAAATTTTGTAATTGTATATAAATTGCTTAAGTCTTACACATGCTAATTGTATATCTAATGGACAAAATTTTAAAATTTGTAAGTGTAAAATGTACTATGTTATCTTTTCTCTTGACGAACCTTGTAAAATGTTATTACAAAGGTGAATAAATCTGAATCTGAATCAGTTTCTATTAAAATGTCATATAGGCAGAATGCAACATTTTGCATAGAAATTACAGGCCACTGTTTTCTTTATGATCAAATGTTATTCCAAGCACGTTTTTGTGCAGTTCCGAGGTTTGAGGCAAAAGGTGCCCCTAGTTAGGTTTTACCAGTTATGGAATGGTCATCCAGTACAAACAGGACTTCAGAGGCCATTCCCTAAACATTCAATATATATTTTTCATTTGTCATAAAAATACCTTGAACATATGGTATTTTAATCAATCATTAGAGGCACTTTTTATAAAACCAAAATTTCCAAAAACTCTTCTATATAAAGGGTAGTTTGGCATGAAGGGAGGATTTTCTTGAAAATCTTTGTGTCACATTCCCGAAACATAATAAACTTGAATACTAAGTTTGGTATTAAAAACATTGATGTATTGATAATTTATAAAGATGAGTTGGAATTACAAACACTAAACACCACTAACTAAAAAAGATAAACATAAGCCATGGCATAACAGTTTAAATTGGTCCTGAGCCTGCCAACGACTGCTGGCCTCACGCCCAAATATGCAAGGCAGAGGTGGGTGATCATCCAATCGATATGGGGAGATGTGGTCAGCTTATCGGAACTCCTGCTGGAAACTTGACTTTCTAGACCACGGTTTGCTACCTAGCATATCTCCTCAATTTCCTCACAATGGTGAGTGGCGACCAGTCCTATATATGACTATATATGGACTTAGAATCCATCCCTAAGAGTGGGATTGATTCTGGGCACCTTCTGTGGCAGGGAACAAAAGCACAATGCTCCAGCCCACTACACCATGGGCTGGACAACTAATACGGATACACAAACATGTTTTGAGGATTAAGGACTTGTCCCCATTGTCAGCATCTGCTAATGGAACAATTAATTTTCAAATTTTGTTCAAAGGTGGCAAATAAAAATTCATATGGTGATCTTTGTGCTTTATTATGTGTATGTTTTGTAAGTATTTAGTTAAGTTGGGAGACTCACGTTCGAGAGGTTCCGAGTTTGAATCTTGGTCAGGGTGAGTTACCTGGATAAGGTTTTGTCCAGGGTTTTCCCTTATCCTGAAAGACGAATGTCGGGTAACTCTAAGCTCTATGGACCCTGGGCTCATTTGAGCATCATTTCACCCATTCCATTCACCGTCCGATATGACTTAACAGTGGAGGATGTAAAATTACAATAAAGAAAAAAAAAAAGTTGGGAGACTGGCAGCTTTCAGTAATTTGATGTTTGGTGCAATTTCATGATTGGTAGACCTTTTTAGTTGGTAATGTGTAGTATTTCTAATTCCAATTTATCTTTATAAATGATAAACTAAGTTTGATATTAACAGACTTTTCATTTTTGAGTTATGTTCTTGATGGGAATGACCAGCTGTAAAGGGTGGATTATCCTCAAATGGTTGGGCCGCTGAAGGATGACTGTTCTATATTTTCTGTCTGTCCTTTGAAGCAGTTCTACAATCTGTGCCTTCTTCCACATATGTCTCAGTCTTACGTCTTCTTGATGGAGGACAATATCACCAATCCTTATAGGATGCTGGCATATACATGGCATGTTTACTTTATGGTAACTTCTTGGCTGTAGAAGATACTGCTTATTCCATTGATGGAAGATATGAGTCATCTTCTGCTTCATTCTGAATTGCTTCATGAGGTTTGTAACTTGAGCAGGTTTTGGTCCTTGTGGAATAGCTGTTAGCCTTTTGCCATTGAGGAAGTGGGATAGTGTTTGGATTTCTCCGGTCTCCAAGTCTTTGGTGATGGGCGGCTTCAATATTGGTTAGTATTGTACTTAAAGCTTCCTCATCTAGCTGTGAGCAGTCAAGTACCTTTCTTAGGCACCTCTTCATGAAGCCAGCCATCCTCTCCCAAAATCTTTCCCATCAAGCTGCTCTTGGAGCAATGGGTGATGTTACGATCATGCAAAAATGATGTGTTACAGGGTCATTGAGTACTTTGGTAAGGTTCATTAATTCCTTATTGGCTGCAATGAATGTTTGTGCATTATCGGAGTATACTGTGTGGTATTTTTGCGCCAAATATTGTGTGTAGTATTATTGGATTAAATGAGAGGATTTCTGCTTGTGTATCACCTTTATTTCTCACAAATACACATGAAAACAAAACACACACAAGTACAAAACACTACACTACTCTCCACCCCTAATAGGACAAGAATAAAACAATATAAAAGGTGGAAGTTTCCCCAGATGGCATGAAGTCTCAATGTCAGTCCTCGATATATGTCTTCACAGACACATGAACACACACATACAGACTTTTTTCCTAAAAATTATTTGTTTTTATTCAGCGGACCCAAAATGTTTATTTCTAGTAAAATATCTCTTATGGATTACCAGTTAAAGAAAATTCAGCAGAAGTCATTCACAATGAAAATGGTCTTTGCAGACCATTCGAGATAGGTATTTTATAAGACACACAAATATCTTAAAACCATTGTATTTTAATCCAAATCATTATAGCCCTTCTTGGGAAAATTAAGAATATTAAAAGTTTACCTCATAAATGGAAACCTATGAAACACTACAACTTGAAACAGAGGCATACTCTTGAAATCACTTGTTTGTTACACTTCATATGTTTCTATAATATGCTTGAAACAAAAAGCAAGTGCCAATGAAAATGAGTGCCAGTGGAATGAGATAGGAATGAGGGAAATATGGACACTAGAGAACAGAAATGATGATGTTTTGGAAGTAGTAAGGAATACATGGATATAGAAAGAGAAGTAATATGGGGAACAATGGAAAGGAAAAATTTTTCAAGTTATGTAACTTATAAAAAGAGTGGGTTACAGAAAGATATGTATATATCTGTATCAAACAAGACAAAGAATGATATGCATCATGTGTGGAGCAAAGGTCAGTTTAGAATTATCTAACAGATTGTGAGAAAGTAAGGGAATGGAAGGAACAAATAGGATAAAGAAATGGGACCATCTGAAAAGGAAAATCATAAGCATCGAAATGTTAATAAATAAAAGGGAAGAGAAAATGAAAAATATGGGGAAACTCAAGAAATGGGCAAGGAAGATGAAGAATGGAGAAAAGGAATGAAACATAGGAGGGGAGGGCAAAAGGAAAGCACTGGCTACCAAAATTGCTGAAGGGCAAGGCTCAAAAGCAACTTTTTTGTTTTGTATTTGACATTCTCTAACATAAGTCATATTGGATGATGAAAAAAAATGGGTGAAATGAAAATGGGTGAAATGAAAATGGGTGAATGGCAGTTTGTTGTCTAAGCCTGCCGCTAGGTGCACTTAGTAGTGTGCCCTCTCTCTGTTGCTTTTAATGCTATTTCAAAAGTTTAGTTTCTTTTTGAGCACATCTCATATATATTTACACAAAAAGAGGAGGTAATAACAAGTTATTTTGTGAAACATGGGCTTCGGTTGTAGTGTGCACTACTTGGCATTCCTTCACTTAAAAAAATATTACTCTGTTTACACCAGCTTTTGAATAAAGAACTTACAGTACAATGTTCAATAAAATCAACTAAATTAAATTTAAAGGGAATCAATAAATGACACTAAACAACACTTACTTTTAAATTTTTCCGGAACATGTTTCACAGACTTTGCCTCCATCATCAACCGGCCATCGACTGGTTCTCATCGATGGCCGGTTGATGATGGAGGCAAAGTCTCTAAAACATGTTCCGGAAAAATTTAAAAGTAAGTGTTGTTTAGTGTCATTAATCGACTCCCTTTAAATTTATTATAACAACACTGTTTTAAACACTTCCAAGAAAGGAATTGTAAAATCAACTAACATTAAGAAAAAATATTACAAGAGTTAGTTTATAGCAAGTGGTTCTTTAAATCATTTTACACTATCTGCATTTATGCAGCATCAAGTTCCACACTTAATCTAATAATCAGCAAACATGCAAAACATTTTATAACACAGAGAGAGAAAGAAAAAAATATATATTTGCTTATTGTTAAGGTAAGACAATGAAAATAGTAAAATCCTTAAGAGATAACTATCAATTTTTATTCAAAGAAATGTAGCTCATTTGATACTAAATGTGAACTGTAAAAATACCACTTTTTCTTTGCCCTATGTGATATAAGTTCCCTGATGAAATGGTTAACACTTAGATTTTTAAAAGGGGAAGAACACTTCTTTTCACTGTTTATATGCAGCAGCAATTAAAATAGTGAAACTCATAAACAGCACTATTATTTAAAAACACTACTTTTTAAAAAGAAATGCAATTCAACTATTATTAAGTATGAATATTACAATAGTCTTGTAAGTTTATTTCTTTTTTCTCTGCATGTATTGTTAAAGCATGCAATTGTAGATACCCTGGTGAAATGCATATAAAGAGCTTATAATTTTATCAAAATAATTTAATTACAGTACTCATTAATTTCATAAGCCCTACCAAGAATAGGAACAAGCTACAAATCCTATATGTTAGGAAAACAATTATTTATATTTATTTAGGATGTTAATAGTAATTATAAGGTGAGTTCAAAAAGAAACGAGCCGGAGACATAATTACAGAAACCAGTACCTGTATGTTAGAAGTATTGGCCCTGGCTGTTGAGACACTATTCCCATTGTGACACAAGGCTGTGAATGGCTGTTTCATAAAAGTCCCGGGGCTGCGATGTGAGGCAGTTCCGCATGTACAGCTGGACATCGTCATTCGAGGTGAATTGTTTGCCTCAGAGCCTTTTTAAAGGGACCAAAAACAACATAATCACAGGGAGAGAGGTCTGGACTGTATGGAGGGTGGCCGAGAACCTCCCATTTAAATTTCTGCAGGACTGTTGCTACTGTTTTGGCCGTATGAGGCTTTGCATTGTCATGGAGCAGTATGACCCCACAGGTGAGATTGCCTGGTTGTTTTGATTTCATCGCTTGGAGAAGGTTGGTCAAGGATTGCAAGTAATCTGCTGGAGGATTACCAGTGTTGTCCCGTGCTGCAGGAAGTGTATCAGAAGGGGGCCATCTTGGTCAAAGAAGAATGTCAGCATAACCTTTCCTGCACTAGTGTGGATGACCTTGGCTTTTTTTGGTGGTGGTGACCTGGATGTTTCCACTGGAGACTTTGTCGTTTTGATTCTGGTTCAAAGTGATGACCCCATGACTCATCTCCAGCCACCACTCGTGCCAGGAACTCATTCCCTTCCCTAGCATAGCGCTACAGATGACCAAGACAATGGGCCATTCGACATGCTTCCTGGTGTGGTTGAAGACTGTGGGGGCACCCATTGGGCACACACTTTGCGCAAGAGCAGTCGTTCCTTCATAATAGTGTGAACACTTCCAATGCTCAATCCAACCTCGGCAACTATGGCTTTCACTGTCACTCGGCGGTTTTGGGTAATGAGTGCATCAACCAGCTGGATGATGTCATCCGTAATGGAGTGTGGTACTCCACACTATGCATCTTCGGCTAATGACACCTGTCCTGCCCTGAAGTGTTTGTGCTACGCCTTGACCCTTGCAAGGGACATGCAGTGTTCACTGTGCATTTGTGACATTTGTCAATGAATGTCCATTCCGCTTACTCCTTCCATTGTCAGAAAATGAGCAATACCTCTTTGTTCTTCTTTTGATGCCTCCATTTAACTGTGACATTGGATGATTGATGCAAGCTGCTGCTAGCTTTGTATAATCACGTGATGTGCACACGTGCCCTCTAGCGGCGGTCTGTGAACTTCCATGCTCTGGTCAGAACAACACTTCGTTACACATGCCACGATATTACCATCCTATCCCCAGTTTGCGCATACCAGACTCCGGCTCATTTCTTTTTGAATGCCCCTTATAATTTTGTCATTCTGCTGAATAACATAATTTGGAGCTCAAAAGCAAAAGATCAGTTTTACCATTTGCAATTTTGCAGGAGAGCATAAAGCTAATTCACAGGGTGGGCCATGGGAACCTGACGACTTTTAATTTTAAATAAGTTGGTAAATGTGACAAATGAATGCACAAGATATGATGAGCAAGACCAATATTTGCCATTGTTGTAAAAATGGTGCAATGGAGTGCTGAACATTGTGTTCTTGTGGTGGAAACTGCTTTTTTTTTTTTTAAAATGGTCACTCGGTTGTCATTACACATTGATTATTTCATTGTCATTTTAATGTCTCACATTATGGTAACATTTCTGGCAGGAACAGTATCAAGTTGTGAATACAGAATATCCAAGCAACAGTTTGTGCTGCACATACTGTAAGAACACCAGAAAACATTGAAATAAATGATCAGACAAAGAGTGAGTCCTAGTCATTAAAATTAAAAACACTGCTGCCTTATGCTATCATAGACACGTAGAAGAACTCTACACAAAGATTTACGTTTGCAAATTTACAAGATGGTTGTGGTTAAAGAGTTAAAAGACTGTGATAAATGTAATCAAATTACATTCTGTAAAAACTTTGTTAATCTCTTTAATGATGTTATGGACCTGTTAATGAGTGATGAGACTCATTTTCATTTAAATGTTATAGTGAGCAAACAAAATTTTCGCTCTTGGAATGGTTCAAAACACAGCAGCTATTTATGCTATTTATGCACCCATAGTCCACATTTCTCGTGTGGTGTTGCAAGTTTTAACATTCTCCAGATCGGTCAGTATGAAACTACTTTCTTTAGGGCCATTTCAAATCTCAGATGTACATTAGGAAATCAAGGAACATTAATGAGTTCCAGGAGGCCATACAGGAAGAAAGACAGCCCTACCAAATGGCATGCTGCAATCAGCAATACAAAATCTGCATCACAGACTACAACAATGTATACTAAGTAATGGAAGCCATTTAAGAGATGTCCTCAAATGGCATTCAATACCATATCACTGTTATAGAATTAAAAATTGAATTTGAATTTTATACTATTTATTTTAAAAATCGTCAGGTTCCCATGGCTCACCTGTATAAGAGAATAGCTCTGTTTTCAAAAAATCCTTAGCTGCTAATCTAATGTTATTTAAAAAGTAATGTTTATACCAAAGACTAGCATTTTGTTACTGAGGGATGTTTAAATACAACCATAAAATTAACCGACACATATACCTCCATCATACTAATTGGTGCCTATATTCTTTTTATGGTTTTACATATTTAGAATTCCAATAGCATTTTTTAAAATTCCCAAAATGCAATTTATTCGCTTTATAGAGGATACAAATATTAATTTCTATACAATACTTCAGCTTCTACAGATTGGTTTTATTGTCACTTAGGCTATGTACTTTGGATTTGTGCTTCCTCATGTCACCATTTTGTGCAAAGCATCGTCCACAAATATTGCATGCAAATGGTTTCTCTCCTGTATGAGTACGGAGATGTATTTCTAAGTGAGGGCGACGTCTGAAGCATTTATCACATATAGCACAAGAAAATGGCTTTGAATTTGTATGAGTCTCACAGTGTGTTCTCAGTTGAGACTGTGTTTTCAGTGCAAGTCCACACATCTTACAAACATAAGGACGTTCACCAGTGTGTATGCGCAAATGATTATCAAGTCCATGTTTTGAAGTTAGAACTTTATTACAGATATTACAAGGGAAATCTGAATTTCTTCTTCGATGGTAAGCCATATGAGCATCTAGTTGCTTTCTGGTAGGTAACTGAGCTGCACACAATGAACAGGAAAATTCAGTAATGCCATCTTCGGCTTCCACTCTGAAGTTAGAACGTGACAACACTAAACCATGATGCTTCTCCTCATGACCTCGTGCATTACGCTCTCTCTTAAATGCCTTTCCACAAAATTTACATGTGAATGCACGGACTTCTGAGTGACAAACAGCATGGTTGTGCAAGGTTTGCTTGTGTCCAAAGCACATACCACACTCTGAACATTTGAAGGGCTTCTCTCCTGTGTGCTGCACCATATGGCGCTTCAATTTGCTTGCAAGATGAAACATGGCACCACAAACTTCACAAATATGCTTCTTTGGAACCATTTGATGAACAAATCTTTCATGTGCTCTAAGTACCTGTGAAGATTTAAAACATTTGCCGCAAAGATGACAAATATGACAGAGAACAGTGTCCTTTCTAGTCGAAGGGCTGCTTGGTAAGTCTTTTCTATGCATTTTCTTTAAATGAGAACGTAGGTGAGTAGGGAAAATGAATTCCTTGTTACACAGCTCACAGGTATATTTATTTGGTCCCTCATGACGGTTCAAATGTATTTTTAACATGCTCTGGTTCTTGTAAGTACGATCACAGATGCTACACTTTACTGTCTCTAGAAAATGCTTTTTTGTGTGCTCTCTTAAAGATTTCTTAGTCAAATATTTCCTATCACATACAGGGCATACTTTATCTCTGATATTTTCTTCTTTGTACTCCTTCTTCAAAGCATATGCAGTGGAAACTGGCAAAACAGAGTTTTGCCCTTCAGATTTTAAGCAAATGGTAGAGAGCTGTTTATGTTTACTGGAGTTCTCTGTTTTAAAAACAGAAGATTTTCCAAGGTCCTCACACCTGAAACAATGTGCCTGGAATTACTAATTGTTTTGTTTTTTTCCACCAATAAGCTTGTCTTCTAATGTAAAAAAAAAAAAAAAAAAAAAAAAAAAAAAAAAAAAAAAAAAAAAAAAAAACTGCTGCATAATGTAAAGGAAAATGTTTTCTGATGGCTATTATTCTGAGAGCAACATCTAGCTGTTAACATGTTTACACAATGTATGATGTAGTTGCAATTTCTTCATAAAAATGCATGATTGTAAGTTTATGTACCTACCAGTATTGAGATGTGGACAATAGTTGACTAGGCATCTAAAATACTAATGCAGTTTTGTTCACAGTGCTATTTAAAAAAAAAGCATGTTTGAGCAATCATTGGTAGCCAGAATCTTTTATACTGTAAATGACAAGAATGAGAACATGCAGTAACTCAAATGCAGACATCTTTAAAAAACTTGTATTTCAAAGAACCATTTTGTAGCATTTTTAATATTTCTGTTAGTACTGGTTTGAACTTTTCTATATTTTTTCTAAAAGCACTGTTATTCACTTGTTTCTTGCAATGTTATGAAGGAGTATGGAATTTCAAAGTAAGCATATGATAACCGCTTTTATGCATTTATTAATTCAATTTCCTCTATTTCCCTTGTATCTATAAACAAACATATAACAGAACAAATTCTAAATAGTTTTATCCAGATAATTTAGAAATATCTTTTTAAACACAGAGTATAAATACTAAAGTTCGGGTTTCAGCTTTTACCAGTCTTATGTTATTGTGCTGAGTGACTGAATTCTGCTTGGGCATATCATTAGGTGTTACACGGAGCATGGCTCGTCACATAGCTTGTAACTAAATGCAGTCCTCGTTGGAGTTTTGGTATAAGGCATTCTGGCATAACTTCCCTAAAAAACATGTGTGGTGAAGCGTAGATGGTGATGTTGGAAGTTCACTTCTCTCTGTACATTTTTCATTGCTTCTGTTTCCATTGTCCAATTAAGTTTCACGGAAAGCCAGGGCCATGCTCAAGTCAGAATATAAAAAATATGCAATTAGGAAGCATCTACCAATATCTAAACTTTAGCTGAGCCTTTCAGAGTAACCATGTCCAATTAGTAACCACAGATAAAAAATTTCAAGAATCAATTAAGAAAAGTGGCAAGCAAACACAGCTGAAATATTGGCAATAATAAGCAATATGAGGCAGGAG
This sequence comes from Mantis religiosa, assembly GCA_030765055.1. Lineage (NCBI taxonomy): Eukaryota > Metazoa > Arthropoda > Insecta > Mantodea > Mantidae > Mantis > Mantis religiosa. The sequence continues at coordinate 191,212,062 of CM060947.1, forward strand.
AACAGTAGCTTTGACTAAGAAATTGCACAAGTCACCAATAAAGTAGGCAAGATTAAGTGCACAGCAAAGCCATGGTTCAATGAAGCATATTATATAGTGAAACAAAGAACTTTGGACCTTCTCCTTGTGATCAGAAAACCTGAGAAAGATGTACAAACATAATGCACAGAGAAACGCCATGAACATAAACGTTTTCTGAAAGAAAACAAAAGTCAACCTATGATCTTCACTTAGAGCAGAAGCTAAATATTTAAACGAAATGAAGCCATAGAAAATGCTAAGTACCTTAAAGAAACATCACTCAAATCCCCTTATGAATATGGAACAATGGGGAATTCACTTCAGTAACCTCCTTGGAGAGAAGAACAGAACGTCCACTTACAAATATAAGAACACTACTCAATGATTAGAAAACATCCAATGATGCAGCCAACCCCATAAAGAATAGAAAGAATAACAAAGTTGCTGGTTTGGACGGGATACCTGAAACTTTAGCCTAAGATATGGCAGAACCTATTCAACAAATGCCTTTCAAACAGCATGAACCCAAAGCAATAGAAGACGGCAATAATAATGGTACTTTGCAAAGGCAAAGACAGGAAAAATGATCAAAACTATTACAGGGGAATCACAAAGGAGAACACAATGTTCAAACTATTCTCCAAATTCCTATTAGAGCACACTGCACAAAGACATGTAAACATCCCCATGAATCAATTCAGATTAACCCCAGACAGATGGATTCAGCCTGCTGTGGAGGAAATCTAATTAGAGATAACAAAGAACCTGGTAGAGCCAAACAACCTTTGTGTGTAATATTTACAGATTACTCAAAAGCACTTGATAGCATATACAGAAGCTTACTCTGCTGCAAGCTAGAGAACATACCAGGCAGGACAAGTCACAAGCAATACGTAACACCAACTATATGGCATACCGTCGTCAAAAGATATTGCCCAAACAAGGAATCCTGCAAGGAGACCCTATGAGCTCAGTCTATTTATCTAGATATGAAGTAGATAGAAAAATAGATGCTATATAAAAATAAACTGTAGTAGTGAAAGCCATGTGAACACATCACATTTTTACTTTTTCTACCATCTAGAAGGTAGAGAAAAGTAAGTACTGCATTCCACCCAGGTCCCCTGAATAGTAATAATAATGGCGGTGGCGGTGATGGTGGCGGTGGCGGTGGTGGTGGTGGTGGTGGTGGTGATTATGAGGAATAGTTTCAGAATAAGTTCTGTGAGTCTATGAACAACATAACTCAAAAACAAATGGATGGAACTTGCTGTTTAAGTTCAATACCTTCCAAAGTTGTGCTTACAATTTTTGAGAACTACCATTACAAACTAATCTTCACTTTTTTTAAAAAAAAAAAAAAGCATGATAATGCAAAATGTATACAATGTTTCTGGGAATACTTGTGAACGCTTCTTCATATAGAAACAATTTTATGTAATTTTGTGTAACCAGCAAGTCATAAGGTCCTGCACCGTGGTGTAGTGGGCTATAGCGTTGTTGCTTTGGTTCCTTGTTGCAGAATTTGCCACGATCAATCCGACCCCAGGGTGTTACAGATTTTAAGTACCATGTATAGGACCAATGCCCACTGAGCATCATGAGTAAATTGAAGAGTTATGCTAGGTAGCAAACCCTGGTCTAGAAACCTAAATTTCTGGCTGGGATTTTCATGATGCTGACCACATCTCCTCCCTGTATTGGTTGGATGATCGCCCACTTAACTTGCGTATGTGGGTGTGAAGATGACAGTCGGGTTGGCATGTTCTGGCCCGCTAGCAGGCTGTTATTCCATGGGTTACGTTTTTATAGTAAATCAAAAGAGAGAGTGAACTACTTATTACACAAACAATGTAGATATCTCTCTTTAAAATATACAATTCATTTCAAATAACTAGGTATTTTTGGTATTTTAAAACAATATATTTGTAAATATGTAAAATATGAAGTTATTAACAGTGAAGCAAACAAATATATACAAGTATAACAATTTGTAACTTAAAACTTCACTTATCTTATAAGAAATGATGATAATTTCTTATAAATTCTCCAGAATCGCGATTTCATGTAAACTTATACACATCTTCAGCTGGAAACAAAGCTGTCACCATCGTTACGAACGCTAGATGTTGATATGATCTTGTTAGTACTACCAAAATCTGAAAATAAAACAAATTTAAAAACAGAATTGACTGCCGGTATTTCAAAATTCATTATGCGATAAAACTATAAATAGAAGTATTTATAAACAGTGGAATGATTAATTTTAAAGAGAGTCGATTAAAGACACTAGACAACACTTACTTTTAAATTTTTCCGGAACATGTTTCAGAGGCTTTGCCTCTATCATCGGCCGGCTCTCGACTGGTTCTCGTTGGTTTCCAGAACCAAAACTACTGAAACATACATCAGGAAAACAAGAACTATCCACATGGGAACAAATCTTCATTTCAAAAAATAGGAACAAAGTATTCAATTTCGACATCCCCCAGAAGGATTTGTTCAGCAAGTTCCTTGAGCCGCCACCAGAGGAGACCTGTGACAAGGTATCGTCAGCTACACCAACGAGAACCAGTCGAGAGCCAGCCGATGATAGAGGCAAAGCCTCTGAAACATGTTCCGGAAAAATTTAAAAGTAAGTGTTGTCTAGTGTCTTTAATCGACTCTCTTTGAAGTTAATTTATCATAACAACACTGTTTTCAACACTTCCAAGAAAGGAAGTGGAATGATGTTTGGTTTTTTAAAATACATATGTTTTCCCAAACCATTAAATCTATTGGAACGTTAAATTGTTTTAATAATATAACTTCTAGATTTATTTCATGGTTAAATGACCAAAAATGATCTGTTATGGCCGATTTATCAGTCTGTTTATACTTAATGCTACGAAAATGTTCTTTCGTTCTGGTTTCTAAATTACATTTTGTCTTTCCAATATAAACTTTATCTCAATCGAAACAATTAAACTGATAAATACCAGATTTTTTATTATTAGGAACTTCATCTTTTTTAGAGAAATGCAATAAATTTTTAATACATTTATTTTGAGGAACTTAAGTTATACCAAACTCTTTAAACAACTTTTTTATTGCATTTCTCTAAAAAAGAATTCCTAATAATAAAAAATCTGGTATTTATCAGTTTAATTGTTTCAATTGAGATAAAGTTTATATTGGAAAGAAAAAACGTAAGTTAGAAACCAGAACGAAAGAACATTTTCGTAACATTAAGTATAAACAGACCGATAAATCGGCCATAACAGATCATTTTTGGTCATTTAACCATGAAATAAATCCATAAGTTAAATTATTAAAACAATTAAATGGACCAATAGATTTAATGGTTTGGGAAAATATTTATTTTAAAAAACAAACATCACGTAATGAATCTTGAAATACCGGCAGTTGATTCTGTTTTTAAATTTGTTTTATTTTCAGATTTTGGTAGTACTAACAAGATCAAATCAACATCTAGCGTTCATAACGATGGCGACAGTTTTGTTTCTGGCTGAAGATGTGTATAAGTTTACATGAAATCGCGATCCCAGAGAATTTATAAGAAAATTATCATCATTTCTAATAAGATAAGTGAAGTTTTAAGTTACAAATTGTTATATTTGTATACATCTGTTTTTAAAATTATTCAACACTTGTCAATTTTGGAAGTACATGACTATTTAGCTGTTTCTTGTGATGTAATTTTTCTCATTACAAAGAATCTGGTATTTCTAGGCCAACATTTAAGTTTCCTTTTAAATTTTTCATTACTGCTTTGGTCTTCTACATCCTTACTTACACAAAATGTGTAATAAACGGTTATCTTAACAAAGAGTAGATGAAATAATAAGATTTGGTAAGAATAATCTGTAGAAGAAATATAAAAATAGAGAATGTAACAAATGATAATTATGGATAAACAAAACCATGTGAATGTAGTACATTGACATATTTTATAATTTATGTATAGAAGAAGCTAGAAACAGTGATGAGTTAAGATATATTTATTTAAGGCGAGTCGGTACTAGTAACACTAACATCACTCTTTTATATTCTCTGTTAACATGTTTCGGGAACTTGTGCTCCAATCTTCAGAATGCATGTAACTGATCCATGTAATTGTTTACGTTGTGGTAGTCATCTATAATGGCAGCATCATCTGCAGTTTCACACCATTACTGGACGATCAATCATAAAATCAAATCGAACATTACACTAATCAAACCAACCAGTGTACAGCAGAATTGGACATACGGAGAAAGATCATTTTGAAACATAAATAACTGTTAATGAATTTTGATTTACTGCCACCAAGTACACTCTGAAATACATTTCACCACCACATGATGCTGCCATTATAGACAACCTCCACAACAAAAACATCACTCAGTTCGACTCATTCTAAAGATGGGAACACATGTTTCTGAAATATGTTAACAGAAAATATAAAAAAAGTGATCTTAGTGTTACTAGTACCAACTCATCTTAAGTAAATTACATCTTTTATAATCTTTCTGCACCTTTAAGAATAAATTATTCATCATTTATCAAATTCAAAATTAAATGAATTATTAGTTAAGTGATTAGGTGACCTATCACTTCAAAATTTTCCACACAAAGAAAAATTATGGAACAACTACATGAGTATGATAAATAGTTCTGATCAAGAGCATATTGTTTTAACAATGTGCTTAACAGAAGTCATGGTGAGAGATAAATATTTAAATTGCTAAGCTTCACATTTATTTGGACTCCTTAAAGAGAGCAAAAGCACCAAATAATAAATCTCCAATTTTTCTTTAAACATTACTTGCTGGATATCTTATACTAACAAATTTAATCTGAGTAGAATGGATATTGAAAAAATGGTCTCTTTAATACCATACCTTTATGGGAAGAATCAGGAAATCTGTGCTTTGATTCAGTTGTTTTAAAGTCATATTTGCACTTCCTATAGTGCCTTTAGTAGGGATGTGGTGCAAGCACTGCGGACCCTTAGCACTTGTGGTACCTCTGACGTTACTAGAGGAACCTTGGGCTGAACTACCGAGCCCCTCCCGTCGGAGAGTTGTTTGGATTGGGTTGGATTTGAGGGGGCAGTGTGTTCCCAACACCCGCAGGAAATTGGGTACCTCCGGCCAGGCTACAGCTGCCCGGAGGGGGTAGAGGGTTGCCTCATAAGTTACCGGGTACTAGCCTGCAGAGCTAGTAGAGGGTATGCTAGATCACCAGGCGGCCCCACCGAGGTTTTTGGTAGTCTTCCCTGAGGGGTTGATGCACATAAGTGGCGTATACACTTCCATCCCGTCTTGATGTTGTCGATGGGGGGGGGGGTTTAGGAAACCAGGTATTGCCCTATGGAAAAAGCCCTGGAGTTATCCATCACTCCCGGGTATGAAGGAGGCCAGGTTCTTTGGACTTCTGGATAGATCCTCTGAGCATAGTAAGTGCCTTTGGTAATTCTAAACTGATAAGTATAGTATAAGCTTACAGCAGAGCGCCCTGATGTTTTAAAAAAAAACATTCTCTACACTTCAAGCCAGTTTTTTTACACTCTTAATAATTGAAGAGTGGAAATATATAAAGGGTCAAGAGACATTTTTCTCAATTCCTATGTTACAGTTAAAATGTGTGCTATGAAACGTGCACAACAAGATATAACAGATCAAGGGAATTGCGGCTCTCATGTACTTAAATTCTCATGAAAGATGGAGCATTATGCAACAACACAATCACTTACACAGATAATAGGCTATGTCATGGAAGCTCTAATTGACCTCTGTGGTTAATGTGTTCTTTTGTAAGATATGAGGGCGGTTCAATAAGTACCCGGTTTCAAAATATATGGTGCTGCTAAGGGATGTTTGTGTTATCATGTACTGCCATTTGTAACACGTTTTCAAAACAAATTTGGTGTTGATTCATAGCTTAGTATGTCTATTACGGACATTTCAATAAGTTGTTCAATGAAAAATGTGCAGTATAATTCAGTATTTCATCTTTTACTTTTATACAGGAAAACTTGCAAGAAGATAAAAGTGAAATTGGATGCTGTTTATGGAGATTTTTCACCATCTACGACAACAGTTAGATATTGGTATAAGGAATTTAAATGCGGCTGAACATCCATTTTGATGAGAAGCTAACAGAATACCCTGCAGATGCAGTTACTCAGGAAGTCATTGAAAAAGTCCATGATAAGATTCTCGCTGACTGTTGAACAAAAGTTTGCAAAGTGGCAGAAGCCATACATGTATCGATGGGAACAGCAATTCATATTTTGCGCGATAAGTTGGAGATGAGAAAGCTGTTGACCATGGGTGCTGCATTTGCTCACAGTGGACAACAAGAGAATCAGCTTTCAACTTTGAAACTGTGTTTGGAGCTGTTTAAGCAAAATACGAAGGACTTTCTGCGTTGAGTTGTCAGTCGATGAGACCTGGATTCATCATTATACTTTGGAAACCAATCAGCAATCAAAACAATGGGTTGCTTCTGGAGAAACAGCTCCAAAGAAGGAAAAGACGGTTGCATCAGCCGGAAAAAAGATAACAATTTTTTGGGATGTGAATGGTGTCATATTCATTGTCTTCTTGGAAAAAGGATTACTGGAGCATACTACAATGAGTTATTTGTCCAATTCAACAAGAAGTTGAAGGAGACACGGTCCCATATAGTGAAAAGAAAGTTATGTTTCACCACAATAATGCTCCAGCCCATTCATCTAGAATTGCTGCCACCAAACTGCATGAACTGCATTATGAATTACAGCCACTCTCCCTCTGCATGTTCTCCTATTCCCAAACATGAAGAAATGGCTTGCAGGAACAAATTTGTATCAAATGAGGTCATTAAAGAGACAGAAGTGTATTTTGCAGAGTTTGACAATTTTACTTTTTGGAGGGGTTAAAAAAATGGCAGGAATACTGACAGAAGTCTATATCCATAAAAGCAGACAATGTTGAGAAATAAATAATTTGTGCTTGAAAAAACTGGCATCTTCATTCCTAACATAGGTAAAAAAAGGGTTTCCAGCAATCATCAACTATTGATAAATGCAAGAGATGAAAGAAATGTGAATGAATAAGAAACAATGTGCCTAAGGACAAAATGCCATAATCAATATGATTTTTGTGACTTTAAGATGCCAGCAGCAGATGCCATAATCAATATAACAAATTACAATTATCTAAAACTTTCACAATGAATAATCTATGAACTGGACTCCTGTTTTTGAGCTGTGTCAACTTGCTCAGCGATCTAAAGAAAAAAGACATATGTGAGATCAAACATTCCTAAGTAACAGCAACATAACACAGTTTTATGAAAATCTTGTGCAGTAGTTAACCTCAGAAGTAATAACCTGATGAAAAGGATTATGTTTCTATGCATTCCCCCACCTCTGCCAATATCTTGACACATAACATGTTATAACTGTTTTATTTAGATACATGTAGCCCACATTACATAATAATTATATTTGCTCACAGCACATTTCAAAAACGTAATTTTCAATAATGTTTCACATTCAATAAATTATAATATTTTGTGATTAAACTTAATTTATCTTTGATATTAATACAGAGTGTCCCAAATTGATGTATACACTCTTTGAAGTGTTATTTCTCTGCAACAATCTATGAAATGAGACAAACAAACCTTATGAACGTGTTGCCATGCTTTTCTAGTGTCTTGTGGCTCATACATAACAAATCTGCTTCCCTGTCTCATTTCGTTGCAGAGAAATAACAGTTCCACAAGTGTATACATCAATTTGGGATATTATATATATATACACATTTAGGACTATGGGACTACATTACCAAATGGGACTACTGCTTGAGCCAACAGTGACTGTATTAGGTTAGATTAAAACTGTGAGGTGTCAGATCATTCTATCACCCAATTCACATAGAAAAGTTATTGCAAACGCAATGCGAATGCTAAAGCTTGCAGCCAGGTTAATAAATATGGCCATTCACAATGATTTTTGTTAACATAAACATGAACATTATGAGTACATGCTGGCGCCAAACCTTGCAAACTCCAAGCTTTCATGTTTGCATTTGGTGATTAAACAAAAGAGAAAGAGAGATAAAAAACACCATTGCACTGCACAGGAACAAAAAAGAAGAAATATGACGTCACTTGATGAGAAATTGATTATTTTATTTCAAAATAAACACTGTCTTTATGACAAAAAGCATAAATCCTACAAAGATAATTTACTGCAGAAAAATATTTGGAAAAAAATTGCAAATGAACTGAAAACGTAGGCATGAATTAATCTCAAAAACTACTTGTAGTTGGTTTATTGATACTCGTCACTTACTTTTTTTATATTAATGGCCAGTTGGAAAGAGATTGAAAATGGCTTTAAAACTAGTCTCTCATTAATATAAAAAAGTAAGTGACGAGTATCAATAAACCAACTACAAGTAGTTTTTGAGATTAATTTTGATGTCACTGTTACTAAATTTCTCCAAACACATATAGGCATGAATTGTTTATACTATGTATTTATTAATACATTTATTTGTCAACTTTGTGAGAAACTTTAGGTTAGGTAAGCTATAAAATATTTTGCTTTCTAAATATGGAATAAACAAATTATTATTATTATTATTAATTATCACTGTTGTAGTCATTATCATCATCATCATCATCATCATGATCATCATGATCATGATCATCATCATCATCATCATCATCATCATCATCATCATCACTAGGGCTAGGATATTTATGACCTAAAAGTTATAATATGCACACAAAAATATGCTGTTATGACCATTTACCAAAATATACCAAATAACATAATAAATATGACCTAACAATATTAAAATGAGGTAAAATTTCTATTGTAAAATAAATTAGTAGGTCAGTTTTTATAATCAACTACTTATTTGACAGTAAAATGCACATGAGAAGGAAGCTAAACTATGTAATTTGACATCCCAGTATGATTTTTATTATTATTAACATTATAGAAACATAGTTAACCTATGTACTTTTTACTTCATAAAAGCTCCAATTTGCAATACACAATGAATACCTTGTGCAAATTTTCAAATCGAAAAGATTTCCCATTGTCAACTGACAAAGCCTTGTACTTCGAAAAGCTCCTTTTTACTTCAGCTGACACAAGAGGAGCATATTTAAAATGAACATCATTTGAGTCTAAATCTGAATGATTAAGAGAGAACTTTTAACCCAACAAAATCACTGAAATGGAACACAGTGTATGATACCCTTAGTTCTTTTCTAACACCTTCTCCATTTTCTTTGACACTTCTTTTCCCACTTTATCACAAACACCCTCTAATTTATTCATAACTGTTTTCACTTGTTCTATCTGCTTCTCTAGTGGCACTTCTGATTCCTCCAAAGCAGTTATGACAGCAGGAACAAATCCAAAATTTGATTTTATGTATGAAAGTTTACCTGAAATTTTACCATTAGATATTAATTCTGGGGCTAGTCCAATTGAAGTAGCTTCACTGCTATCCAATGAATCAGTGATGCTTTTCACAATGCTAAAGTTCTGGTAGTAATAGTTGCTGGACCCCATCGTGTCAAAATGGGAGTTGGTGGCAAGGGAATATCTGGAGCTAACAACATTGCTTCACTCACACTGTTTATTCACAGGACATGTTTCAAGAGCTTTTGCTCTTATCATCAGCTGGTACTGTGAATAAACAGTGTGAGTGAAGCAATGTGTCAATATCTTCTCGACTCACTTTGTGCTAATTTGTGCTTCACTGTCCCTACGCTTCTTTCAAGTTTATACTTTGAATGACTGAATTTACTACAAATCTCCTCTGCAACTCGGTGCAAGGTGTGAGCTAAGGAAGTCACGTGCACCATTCTACTGTACAATGCTTTTAGAGAATTGGCAGCTTTCACCATATAAGGCGCAACATCTGCTATGAAAAGAATTACATTGTCATGCTTTTAACAGCTTCAGGCCATATGGCACCCTTAGATCTGTTGAACAACTTAGAAATGGTGAATGTAGAATTTGTCATTGGAAAAACAAAAAGGAACGTGAACATTAGGCTTAAAGAGCACTTTAGGAACATCGGCGATAGCGTACCATTTTTGGAAGGAAAATCATGACATAGAATGAGAAATTCACTTACTAAAAAGTGTCCAAGGTCCAGCTGCATTAACCACGTGGGAAAAAATCTTTATAAAGAAATATGAAAGTAAATTGTTTAATTTCGATACTACCTTTGAAGAAAATCCAAATTTCAAGTTCATCAAGATACCGACAGAGACACACCTATCACCTCCGAGGAGTTCACTGAACCGGCATCCATTAGTCGACAACAGCTGATGATGTTAGGAAGATCCTAACGAAATGCGTTCTAGGTAAATACTAGCAATAAATGGAGCATTGAGTATTAGTTCGACTAAAAATTGTATTAATTTTGTGCTTCATTGTATCATAGTCCTTAAACAACGGAATAGGTTAATTCATTTTGCTGTTTCATAAGAAGCATGTATATGTATTTAAGGAGCATTTAAGTCCTACCAAAAAATATATGCCCTATCATAAAAATCCTAGAACTAATTATTATTATTATTATTATTATTATTATTATTATTATTATTATTATTATTATTATTATTATTATTATTATTATTATTATTTGCATCAACTGTGATTGTAGTTGGCAAAGTACTGTTCTATATGAATATTTTTAAGTGCTAAATTATTCTGAAGGTTTTGAAAAAGAGTAGTTTCATTAAATGTTTATAGTGTAGTACAAATTTAATTCAAAAACACCTCACTGCCAGTATTTTAAAATTGTTTAATAAGATGATAATGTGGTTATTATTTTATTTTGATGCTGATGTTATAATGTCACTGTGAATGGCATAGTGAATTTCATGTTCATGTCATATGTTCAAGTCCTCGCATTAATGTTAATATTTCTATGTGAATGGGGCTTAAGAATTTTTTCATCACTTTACATGGTCATTAAGTAAATATTTACCACAAGTTTTCCTATCCCTCACTCCGTCTTCATCTTTGAGGTTTCAGAGGTTGGTGCCAATGGATGGTGGTGTTAGGATTTGTAGTTGATGTGCTTTGAGTAGACATAAAGGTTCTCTGTCTGAGTTTATTGCCACCTGCCCTTGGTGCTACCCCAGATAACCCTTTGTCTTAGGGGTTAAATGTGCCAAATAATTGCTCTCTATCAATACCCTGCACATGATGTTTAAATCGTCATCATGTTTTTCTGAATTGAGATCTGTGTCACCATTAGCCCACAGCTGAGCTGTTTCCATTCAATTAACTGGTGCAATGGAATCACAGATAAACATCAAGGCACTTTATGGAGACATAGGAATGGGAAACTCTTTTAGGAAAAGCTACCTGAAAAATCTGATTAAATAGAAACATTTTAATCAATTGATTTTCTTTTCATTGTATAACTTATAAATAAAATGCACATAGCAAAATAATGAAATTAATTCAACTCTGGAAAACTGGCATCTGTGCTATTATCACTGGGAAATGGGAAGGTTCGAGAAGATGGTATATTGCTATAACAGCTTTGTGTCCGAAATAAGAAAGACAAAAATTATGTTTGTTGTGCTTTATACATAGTCATAAGGATAGGAATAATAGAGGTGTCATTTATTCAAAGTCCTTATTCTTAAATGCTGCTTCATAGTACTTCTTGCATACATGTTTGTTAGAATTTCTTTATTAAGCTTTATGTACATATTGACTGAAGCTTCATAGGCATTTAACTGAGCATGATTACTCATCCTTCCAATTCATTTTGAAGATCTGAAGTAAGTTGTTGAGTTGAATTAAAAGTACAGATAGTGCTAATGTTTTACTATTAAATGCCAACTTCTAGAATTTAGAAATAAGTCATTCTACAACAAGGCTTTTCTTTCGAGGTATTAGGCCATGCTGTGGTTGAGTGGTTAGACTGCTTGGCTCTCACCAAGTTGGCCTGGGTTCGATGCCAGGGGACTGCAAAGTGAGATTTGTGATAGACAACATGGCACTGGGGTAGGTTTTCTGCAGGATCTTCAGATTCCCCTGTCATCTCATTTCACCAATGCTGCATCTTCATTTGATGTATCATCAGTGCCTGTGGTGCAATAGAGTAAAAGCGGGCATTAAGCTCTATTCGTTCATTCATTTTTTCGAGGCATTATCATGTTATGTATTTTATAGCGATGTTTTCTCATGTCTGTACGCTGTGCAAACCCTCTTCCACAGATATCGCATACATGCGGTTTTTCTCCAGTATGTGTGCGTATGTGTATCATGAGTGTTTCTCGTCTTCTAAAGGCCTTATTGCAATGTGTACATGGATAAGGACGTAAGTCTGAATGAAGTGCCATATGGTTCACAAGACTAGTACGCTGTGTAAATGCACGACCACATACTTTACACACATATGGCTTCTCGCCTTTGTGTATTCGCAAATGTGTCTCTTGATACTGCTTTGTAGAAAACACTTTTCCACACACCTCACAAGGGAACATACCCTTGTTACCATATACTTTACGTCCTTCATGCACAACACGGCGGTGAAATAGAAGTGAACTGTATATACGGAAAGTATGTCCACATTGCTCACAGCTATAAGGCCGTTCTCCAGTATGTGTACGTAAATGTGCTGTTAGGCGCTTAGGAGTTGTAAACTCTTTTTTACAGAAATCACATGCAAAACTCAGAGATTCTTTCTCCTTGCCTGGGCCCAAAGAAAAAATTCCATGAACTTCTTGCTCATGTGAGAGTAAATTGCGATGCCTTTTGTATGCTGACCCACAGATCTTACAAGGATAAGGACGTTGCTCTGAGTGGCATTCCTGGTGTAATTTAAGTTTATAGTTAGTTTCAAAACGTTTTCCGCAGGTTTCACAAACAAAGTTCTTTTCTCCATGTTTCAACATATGCTTTCTAAGATATCTACTTAGAAGGAATGATAATCCACATATTTCACATATGTGCTGTTTAATTTTGGCATCAAGGTTACCACTGTCCTCATGAACTCGCTTTTCATGACATTTTAACTTATTTAATGAGGTGAATGTTTTGCCACATGTGTGACAGAGGTGTGGATGCATCTCTGATGAACATACATTTCTGTGGACTTTCAACTTGTTTCTTGAGGAAAACGATGTACCACAAAAGCTGCAACTATGCTGTAGTTGCTGATTATGTTTACATTTTATATGATAGTTAAGAACAGATAATGATGCAAACTCTTGTTCACAGTATTCACATTGTTGCACCTCTGCATTTTGCAATTCTGCATCAACATCAATAACATATGTGTGGTCTTTCAACCACAAGGAAGCTGAATTCTCATTGTAGGTTTTCTTTATGCTTGGCAGGCCAAAAATATCCTTTGCAGAAAGATCATCATGAGGTTCATATAGACACTTATCATATTTACTCTTTTTCAGTGACAAATCTTTTGTGCTAGGTGCTTCCAAACACTGCTGTAATGCTTTCACTGGATTCTCTGAACAACATCTCGACCTGTAAAAGAATTATCTATCATTATTTTTAGGCATCTGCTTATTGCATTATGGGTAACATCAAAGTACAAGTTAAAGGGCAATGAAACATTTACCTGATTAATAAAATAATGATGAAAATGCAAACAACTGTAGTTTTGAAGTCCAACATTATCTAAGCTTTATTCACAATACTAACATACATATTTAACACTGCATTTAAAGGTGCATGGAAAGTGTTTTCGGTGGAATCCAAGATCTCAGAAAGAAAAAAGACATAATTTTGTTTCTAAAGAATAGTGGAACTGAACAAACTAAAATTCAATGAAAATACCTACTGCATTTCCCCAACTCTGTTAACCATTTCCCTTGTTTCTGAAAATTCATAGATTAAGGAGTTCAATATTTATACAATCTGTTTTAATACACATTGCATTAATTTTATAATCCAATGCCAAATGATATATCTAACTGAAAATTTTTACATTCATTGTCTTCCTACAATATCAAAAGTAAAAAAATTGCTTCTTGAATACATAAGATGCTTTTATTTCTATTCAGACTGGGTTCCAATTTCTATTTTTGTTTATAAATAAGGGGCACATTCCTATGAATTGTTTGGGTCTTCAAAGTCATATTTTGGTCATATTTTGAGGATTATTATGGTGAAGTCAGCAGCTGATTAGAAATAAAATAAGCCAACATTATGTCTGTATAGAGGTTGCTAGCAGCACTGCCTACTTGTTTTTCAAAGATTCTTTTAGCAGGTAGCAAGTGTATGTACAGGTAACAAATGTTCATGCAGGATAAAGGAAATCAACCTTGAATGTTTGAATCTCAATCTTCCCTGTTTGTTTGACAACAGATTTAATGCTTTGTTTCCTCTACTTTGCCACCCTCATTTCCACAAGCTTTCTGAAAGTTTCTTGTACATTCTATTGAAACCTCAGTCAGTTTGATGTTACTCTGCTTAAAAGTACGTGTTCTGAAAATGTAAAATTAAGAGATTTTATTTGAGAGTTTGGACAGAAGGCTTTTAGTACATGCAGTGTCAACTGAAAAATTGAACACCTATGGTGTTATTTTGTATTGTAGATATTGTGAAATGAAGGTATTGAAAAAAAGTGATTTAATGTACAACAACATACTGAAACTGCTAAGCATCAGACGTGTTTAACAACAGCTTCCTCCATCAAAAATAGGCAGTTGCTGATGTTTGAGGCAGCTTTTAATTCAACTGCAGCTTCTATGGATACCCATTCAGAATTTTGTATGGACCTTTGCAAAATGATGATAACTTCAAAAATTCCCTTAAAAAAATTAAACAGTGTCAGCTATAGGTCTTTTCTGAGAAATACATTTATGCTACTATAACCTTGTGTGATGTGGAAAGTAGTTTTTCCAGATATAAGAACATTGACAATAATTCATGATGGACTGGCAGTCTGACATATCTACCTGAAAAGCTCTCTGAATCTACTGCTCTTGGGGTTATTGCAGGCAGAGGAGGAGTACCTAATGCTTCATGCTCAAACCTATCCATATTTTATTAGAGAGAGAGAGAGAGAGAGAGAGAGAGAGAGAGAGAGAGAGAGAGAGAGAGAGAGAGAGAGAGAGAGAGAGAGAGA
This sequence comes from Mantis religiosa, assembly GCA_030765055.1. NCBI lineage: Eukaryota > Metazoa > Arthropoda > Insecta > Mantodea > Mantidae > Mantis > Mantis religiosa. The sequence goes on from CM060947.1 coordinate 191,227,208, forward strand.
GAGAGAGAGAGAGAGAGAGAGAGCAATACACCATTTAGAAAAACATTTTATGACATTTTATGGGTATTTTATTAGAGAGAGAGAGCAATACACCATTTAGAAAAACATTTTATGGCATTTTATGGGTATTTTATTATAGAGAGAGAGCAATACATCATTTAGAAAAAACATTTTATGACATTTTATGGGTTGGTGCTAATAGAGCGTAAAATTAAAAATTGAAATGTCTTGCTAATTACTCATTTTTAAAAAATGTTACACAATGAATAGTTATAAACAAAGTTTATATGTTGTTAAGCATTTCAATTAATTCTTCATTTCTATTAACACCCTAGAAAAATTGGTTTTATTGCTGGTTTTTTAAATAATTCATGTCTTGTAAGTTGCACAAAGACATAAAAAGGAAAAAGGGGTGGACAAATTGTGAGAGAAGGAAGAGTTGGAAAGAAATAACAAAATGGAAATGGAGGCAGCCAACTCCGTACTTGAATGGCATATTTGGATTTCTGAAAATGACTTATTGTACAGGTGTTGCTACCTTAAATAAAATAAATAAAGGTTCATCAATTTGAAAATGACATTGTTACCAGTGGCACAAGTATTAAGGACCAGAAATATTACTTTTAAAGTGTACAGTTTCTTTAAGGAATTTTCTTCTGAAGAAATACAGAAACAGATCTATTTTTACAAGGCCATAAACTCAGGCAGGAGCATCCAATGTAAGTTTGCATATTGTAACGCACATTGTAAAACTGGGCAAAACTTCTAGCATAGAAATTGATGAACCTTTATTTATTTATTTTATTTAAGGTAGCAACACCTCTACAGTCATTTTCAGAAATCCAAGTATGCTATTTTTAGTAAACACACTTGTTAATATTGTATGTTATAGTTTGTAATGTTACCATAATTATCCTTTGCTGTGTAAGTTTAAATTCTGACAATTTGTGAGACGACAAATATTACATTCCTAGTTCCCTTCTCTATCTTCTGCTCTCTGGTGCATCAGTTGGCAACAATGCAGTCACTGTGTGCACAAGTCATTGGTTCAGCTCACTTGTCCTCTAAAACTGTATGCTGTTTCATTCACAGGTAGATAATAATTTCTATAGATTTAAATGGTTCAATTTAAGATATCTTAGGAACAGTGGTTATCTACTGCATATTATTTGACAAATATACTGAACATTAATTTCAGTGGTCAAAATATTACATGAATCAAGTCTTAAATGATTGCCAAGACACAAAGGTGTTTATTTACGAGGCATGTTTTTTAAGCCAGTACCATTTTGGAATTAAAAAAAGACGTGCATAGATATCACAATAATTTTATTTTTACATGAAAGCCTGTACCTTAATCTACTTTACTTCATAATTTCCGTGAATATTGAGGCACTTGTCATAACGTGGCACCAGTTTTTGGATACCCTCCTCATAAAATTCTGCCGCCTGACGTGTTAACCATTGTATCACAACTGTTTTGACTTCGTTATAGTCTTGAAGACGCTGGGTGCCAGATCAGGGCTGTATGGAGGATGATCTAGAGTTTCCCATTGAAAATATTTAATGAGATCTTTGGTCCGATTAGCTACATGTGGACGGGCATTGTCATGCAGCAAAACAATACCCTTACTCAACTTGCTACGTCTGCAGATTGTTCAATGTCTCACAATAAGATGCTGCATTGATTGTCTCATTACGAGGCAGAAACTCCACTAGCAATACTCATTTTCTGTCCCAAAAAACTGTGTACATGATTTTCCGGAAAGAAATTGTTTGCTTAAACTTCACTTTTGTGGGTGATGATGAATGTCGGCATTCCATGGATTGTTGTTTCGATTCTTGTGTGACGTAGGCCACCCATGTTTCGTTGCCAGTAACAATTTGGTCTAAAAAATCTTCACTTTCATTGTGGTACCGCTCAAGGAAAGTCAATGCACTGCCTAAACGTTGGGTTTTGTGCAAATCCGTCAACATTTTCGGAACCCAACGTGAACACAATTTCCAGTACTTCAAGTTCTCGATCACAATGCGATACAAAACACTACGAGAATATTGAGGAAAACAGTCGCACAATGATGAAATTGTAAAGCGTCTGTTTTCTCTCACCTTTTCGTCCACTTTCTGCACCAAATCTTCAGTAACGACCGAAGGACGCCCACTCCATTCTTCATCATTCACATTTGTGCAGCCATCTTTAAATGCTCTCACCCATTTCCATCACTCATAATGTTTTGTCCGTAAACTTCACAGATCTCACGATGAATATCGATCGGTTTTACACCTTTAGCACTAAGAAATCGTATAACAGCCCGTACTTCACAATCGGCGGGACTTACAATTGTGTGTAGTGTTTAACGTCCACTTTTACTACATACGGCACCGTAGGCGATAACACTGATGATACATGAGATGAAGATGGAGCACCAGTGGAATGAGATGGTGGGGGAAACTGGAGATGCCGGAGAAAACCCGCCCCCGCGCCGTGTTGTCCACCACAAATCTCACTTTGCGGTCGCCTGGAATCGAACCCGGGCTGCCTTGGTGAGAGCCAAGCGGTCTAACCACTGAGCCACGGCGCGGCCTGACTCACGATTGTCGGAGGCATCTTAAACACTCAGTAACCAACGTATACAATGAAAAATCAGACTGTAATGGCGTCAGTGCGTAGACAAGAGATGTAGTTAAGCAGCGCGCATGCGCAGAACGCCGACCGTAGCGCTGCGGCGGCGGAATCGCAAAATGCTACTGACTTAAAAAACATGCCTCGTACTAGTACTGGTATTCAATTTAAAGGTACAAATATTCTTTTTGTATATGATAAACATTATAAAACACATATAGCAGGAACTATGAGAAGGTGGTTGGTTGGTATCTAATGTTAAGCAGTTGGCAATGAAGCCATTCGTTGTCTTGCACTCTGGTATTTTGATGTTATGTTGATACACTGACTAAAGGTTGGTCAGTGGAGCATGTCGTTTCCGTCCATATCTTCTTTAAGCTTATAGAAAGGACCCAGAGATCTCACTATACCAATCCTGAATAAATGTTTATTACGACAGTCATGGCCTGTTAGAAGTCTAAAAGTTGCTACAGAGGATGTTCTTATTAGCGTGCGTATTGATTCTAAATTAACTTTAAAGAGAGTCGATTAAAGACACTAGACAACACTTACTTTTAAATTTTTCCGGAACATGTTTCAGAGGCTTTGCCTCTATCATCGGCCGGCACTCGACTGGTTCTCGTTGGTGTAGCTGACGATACCTTGTCACAGGTCTCCTCTGGTGGCGGCTCAAGGAACTTGCTGAACAAATCCTTCTGGGGGATGTCGAAATTGAATACTTTGTTCCTATTTTTTGAAATGAAGATTTGTTCCCATGTGGATAGTTCTTGTTTTCCTGATGTATGTTTTAGTAGTTTTGGTTCTGGATTTATGTTGTGGTGTTTTTCCCAAAAATGTGTGGCAAAAGCCATTGTGAAAATATTTTGGAGGAAATAGAGAACAGATCCTTTCAGAAGAGAAAACATAATACTATCCATTCTTTGAAACAGAAAAACGTTATTTACACAAAGGCAGACAAAGGCAACAAGATTGTCATAATGGAAAAATCAGATTATATTGAAAAAATGGAAAAAATGCTAACTGACAATGAATATGAAACCATTAACAAAAATCCTCTAAAAACTTGCATACAGTCATTTGAAAAAACAATAGCAAAATCAAGCATAATACCAAACAAATATGCAGTAAAACCGGATAACCCAACCTTACCTAGACTTTATGGCTTACCCAAAATACACAAACCATCCATAACAATGAGACCTATAGTTAGCAGTATAAATTCACCAACATACAAACTTGCAAAGTGGCTAACAAACAAATTCAATTCATTTCCAAAATTCGACAGCCTAAGCATCAAAAACACCTATGAACTTATAGAACACATTAAGGATACTGAACTAAAAGAAGAGGACACACTAGTCTCATTTGATGTTAAATCACTGTTTCCCAGCATACCAGTTAATCAACTCCCACCGTTGATAGAAAAATGGCTCAAATCACTTGGAATGGCATCGTCTGAAATTTCAGACTACATTGAACTAACCAAATTATGCATAGAACAAAATTTCTTCCAGTTTCAAACAAAATATTATCACCAAACTTCAGGGTTAGCAATGGGCAACCCCCTATCACCCTTCCTGGCCGATCTGTACATGAGTGCATTAGAAATAAGGATAAACAAAGGTTTCCCTTGGATGTTCAAACTCTGGCAACGATATGTAGATGACATCTTTGCAATAGTACCAAAAAAAACACATCAGTGATGCACTAAAACTTTTAAATATCCAAGAAAAAAGCATCAAATTCACTGTAGAAATAGAAAAAGATGAGCATTTACCATTTTTGGATCTAAAAATAATGAGGAATAAAAACAGACTAAACTTTGGCATTTACAGAAAACCAACACAGACAGACAACTACATAAAAGCTAATGGCTACAACCCAAGATCCCACAAACAGGCAATCTTCAATAGTTTAGCACACAGACTGGTAAACATCCCTCTCACAGCAGAAGAATACAAAACAGAATACAACAAAATAATTGAAATAGCACAAAAAAATAACTTTCCCAAATCATTAGTGGACAAAAAAGTGAGCTTAGCAAAAAAGAAGAAGCTACTAAAGGAAACCACAACTCTCTCATCTACAGAAACTAATATGATTTTCAAAAAATTCACTTACCATCCATGGGCCTATGATAAATTCAAAAAAGTCTTCAAAAAACAAAATATTCAACTAGCACCAGTCAACCATTTCTCCTTAAAAAACCTAATTTGCTCAAACATCAAAGATGCTATTCCATCAAACAAAAAATCTGGTATATATCAAATTGAATGCAATGACTGTAGTCAAATTTATATTGGAAAAACAAAAAGAAATTTAGAAACAAGAGCAAAGGAACACTTTAGAAACATAAAATATAAACAATTAGAAAAATCAGCAGTTGCCACACATTTTTGGGAAAAAAACCACAACATAAATCCAGAACCAAAACTACTGAAACATACATCAGGAAAACAAGAACTATCCACATGGGAACAAATCTTCATTTCAAAAAATAGGAACAAAGTATTCAATTTCGACATCCCCCAGAAGGATTTGTTCAGCAAGTTCCTTGAGCCGCCACCAGAGGAGACCTGTGACAAGGTATTGTCAGCTACACCAACGAGAACCAGTCGAGTGCCGGCCGATGATAGAGGCAAAGCCTCTGAAACATGTTCCGGAAAAATTTAAAAGTAAGTGTTGTCTAGTGTCTTTAATCGACTCTCTTTAAAGTTAATTTATCATAACAACACTGTTTTCAACACTTCCAAGAAAGGAATTGCAGTATTGATTCTAGTTGTGCTGTTACATAAATTTTACCATAATTTTCCTTTTGTTTGTAATATGTTACCTTCTTTAATTTTTTGATTATATGTTGATATAATTATTCTTTTGACAAAGTGATAACTTAGTGGTTCAAATGAATTTGACCTAATTTTGCTGCCAGTTTTGGCTAGAAAGTCAGCTGTTTCATTCTATGTATTTTGCAAGGTGCTAGCATCCATTGAAGTATTAAGGACACTAGATAGCTGTGAGGCAGTTTCTGACTGCTATTTTAATGCTAACTTTGATTTTCAGTTCCTCAACAACTATTTAACATAATGAAATGAAATTTTGACACCGAACACCAATTTTTTCTGAATGTAATCCATCTAAAATGACCTTTATATGCTAAAAGACAATACTACAAACTTGTCATAAACAAAATTAAAAATATCAAAATTGTTAAGTGTTATGGAGTATTCAGGTACACTTTTCTCTAAAACTGTCAATTAATTTGTACTTAATTTTTATATGCATTAATATTTGCATAACATGACAATATCTCTCTAAATGTGCTTCTCACATTTGAAAATATCTGCCCACAAAAAATCTGTACATTATGAATGCAGAATTCAAGTCAAATTTTACAAGCATGTAAGTTGTTAATCAATTATTTTTTAGCAATTTGAGGAATGATTTTAGCTTGAATCAGTATTTCTTTGACTGAGAAATTACCAGTAAAAATTTCAACCATGGAGCTTCAGAGAAAAGTGTACCTAAAGTATGAAAAATACAAGTTATGGTAAATTCATTCAATTAAAGATAACTGTACATAACAGCAGTGACTCACCAAGTCTTTTATTTAAATTAACTGTTTTCTGATTTTAAAGCATTCTGCAATATTTAGGTTTTTAGGTGTTATATCAGATGTTATGTATATTATAGCTGCTTTAAAGTCAGATACTAATACAACTTTTTCAAATTTATTTATATGATGTAGAAGATTTTGTATGCTCTGAAGGATTGCTAAAATTTCTCAATCAAAATTTGTAGCATTTAAACTTAATCATTTGAAGAAAGAGAAAAGTGGGCATATTGCACCAGCGCCAGTACAACCATTATCTGGTAAGCTGGAACTGTCAGTGTAAATATGTAGCCATTCATTGGCAGGATATCTTAAATTTATTATTTCTAGTGTCATTTGTTTCAGGACACATGAATAGGTTTCACATTTTGTAACTTCTTCAGCTAAGTGTAGATAGTGTTCAATATCAAATAGTTTTGAAAGGGTTGATACTTGTTTGTCAGTTTTCTTTTAAGAAAGGAAGTTGTAATTTTTGTTTGACTTCTATGACTTAAATCAGAATTTGGATTTGGACTGTGAGAATGTGAAATGCCTTAAAAAAGGGGGCTTAAAATTTAAGACTTAGCATTGAAAATAATTCTGCCTTCAAAGAGTTATGGAAATATTTTTATAACCAGAAGAATCAAAAACTACATCTGTTTATGAGACTGTATTCCTTGGTAAAGGGTTTTGCTACTGGACTGGCACTACCATATGGAGGGGATTCGGCATGGAGATCCCAAACTTGTCTATTGCACCTATACTTCCAAGTGGGGGCACCCCTGGTAGGGAGGATGAGGCGAAAGGAGGCAGATGGTTTGCTGTCCCAAGGAGCCACAAAGTGCAGAGGGCAGGGTCCCTACATTTTACTAGATGGAAACTCCCCGGCAGGCTAGGGCAATGGATATCCCACCCCTTCTGTGGTTTGGAAATAGCCCCATCA